>JAJTUR010000350.1:0-17621 GCA_021399475.1 Hyaloscypha finlandica
TAAGTAATTCTAGTAATAGTAGTAGTAGTTATATTAGTTAGTCTAGTATTTTAATTTTACTTAAATTAATTCAAAATCTATATATTTTAAGCTAATTAAAATTTATATAATCTATAGTTCCTATAATACTAGTACTACTACTAATACTATTAGTTAGTTAGCTTTTAAAAATATATAAGCTATAACTTTATATTATATATCTAGACTTCTTTTTACTCTCTCTACTATTATAATTAATATTAAAATATACCTATTATTATTATATAAGTAGTATAGTTATATATAGTTTATTTATATACTTATATAATCCTAACCTAATATCTCTAGCTTACGCCTCCTATAGTATACGTCTTACTAGAACTATAATTGCACTTACTACTAGCCTTTAATACTTACTAAACCTAATATTTAATATGAAATACTATATATATATATATAGTAGTAGTAATAGTAATAGTTTACTATATTCTAACGTATTTATAATACTAAAAGCAAGCACTTTTTTACTCTTACCAAAATTTTAAAGTTCTCTATTATATAGTAATAGAGATAGTAGTAGTATGAGTTATCTCGCTTATTTCATATATATAAAAAAACTCTATTACTATATAATAGAGTACTATATAGTATTAGGGCTTATATACGAATTAGTATATATACTTAGTAACTAGAATATATACCTTAGGTATTCTCTAATACTTAGCTAATTATAGATTATATACTAACTCCTTTACCTTATTATAATATTAATGTTTTAATATAGAAGCTTTATTAAATTAAAAAATTCTTTTTATTTTAAATTCTCTTATATAAAAACTAACTAGTTTTAATTTTAAAATATTAAAACTAATATAAGTTTTCTAATCCTAAGGGAAATCGTTTAAATAGAATTATTACTAAATAGACCCGAGGTCCTTATATAAGCTTACTTAGCTAAAAAGGTAACCTAGTTATTTTAGTACTCTACTATATAACTAATTAAATATTATAAGATATAGAAATAAAAAATACTATATTTAAAAGTCTTAAAAAAGTAAGTATTTTATATACCTAAGGAAAAATATAACTTTATAAATATTATTATAGCTAAGAAAGTTAATTAGTTAAGTAAGGAGATTATAGTATAGTTAAATAATAAAAATAAGAAGTAAGAGAAGGAGTATAATACTCTTTAAATTAAGTTTAATATAAATAACTAAAGGTATATTAAAAATATATATAAGGAACTATAAGTGAGACTTAAGAAGAAATAAACTAGAAATACTATATAATATATATTATAGAATAAATAAACTTTATAATTATAATATAAATTAATTAGATATATATTAATTACTACTAAATTCTAGTAAAAGTTAATATAATTATAATATGTAAATTATTTTAGTAAGGTAATACAATAATAGAATAGTATTATTTAGTTAGCTCTAAACTAATAATAAGTAATTAATATATTAGAACTTATACCTTCTTTTATAGTATTCCCTATAAATAAGACTACTATACCCTTTACTATATAGAAAGTAGAAAGCTAAAAGCTAAAAGTGAATATAAAAGCTTAGGCTTTCTCTTAGTAAATATCTAATATTAATATAAATTTATAAGAGGTTATAAATCTTTAGAGAAATATAAGTTACTTAATTAAACTTATTAATTATCTACTACTATACTTTAAAGATTAGAATCTAGAAAGGGATAGGACTCAGGAAGAGCTAATAGCTAGTATCTCAAGCTAGTAGCTCTAAATTATAGATTAATTAAGAGAAGTATCTTTTTTAGAGGGTCTTTTCTACTATATACGTGCCCCGGCAGAAAAAAACGCTATACACACAGCGTTTCTGGCAGCGTTTATTTTCGGAATGAATAGGGCAGTCGTGTGAGGTTAACGTCGAGCATGAAATCTTCATAATAGCGGCAAATCCAAGACAAGTGTTATTGGGGCCTGCAGTTACTTTTTTTCTTTCAGCTTGGCTTAAGCCTCAGTACTTGGCACGAGCATGCTGTGTGTGATTTCAGATCATGCTTTTGTACGTAAGCAGCACACGAGAACCACGTGAGCTCGTCCGGGCCGTAATTGCAAGCACCCAATCAAGTATGAATAGAAATTCCTATATCATTTTTACCCTTTCTAATCACATATAGCAAAAGTATTTTTGAGGGCTTAATAAAGGTGAAGGGAAAGGAGGGGGGAAGGCAGTAGTTGTAAGACGGATAGGGCGCATGTGGAGATAGTGAAGGATTTGGTGACGTAGAATATTAGGGATAGGAGTGTTAGGGGCATTAGGGGGGGGGGGGGGGGGGGGGGGCGAGGTTTGTTTGCAGGTGTAGGGTATTTTCTTCCCGAGGATTTGCAAAACTTTATACCTCGTGTCGAGGATGGTCCGTCATTCGCGGTTTTCCGCAGCGGCAAGACAATGTATTTATGAAAACTTCTCGCTCAACACAGCTTATATGCCTTCTCGCGACGCCTTGGTTATGGGGTTACTCGTTTGATGATAGATTAGGCCTCCATGTCTGCATCGTTCGGGTCCAGACAAGCTCGTAACTAGCACCCCAGGAGAACTCACTCAAGCCCTGTCTAAGACAGTGAGATTGACGCTCACAACAGAGGAGTCTTCTAAATTATCGAACACTTTCTAGACTCTTCATATTTTCATCCAAAAAAAGAGGTTACAGCTGGATTTCCCCAAAAATTCCCACCATGCTGCAAACGTCAACGGCCAAACAGCGTGTCAAAGTTCTCCTTGAAGTAATCGATGGCCTCCGCTCTGAAAGTGTCTGGCTCAAGATACACCAAAGCCGTCACATTGGTATCGTAAACATAATTATAAGGGGCATCGTTGTTGTAAACTGGCCAAGCGGGGCTAGAGACTGATAATAAGGTCTAAGTCAGCAACCATCTCGTTCACACATATCATAGAACTATCATGGGGAAGAATGCAAACTCGCAAAGGTGGAGAGAAGAGAAAATCAAACATACCACCACTGCCGTTCGGATCAAGGTGAGCTACAAAGCTCGACCACTGCCTTGTCATTAACCTGGCTAATTCCTTGTAACTATCCGGCTTGTCTACGAAAGGGTTCACCTGCTTATGGACAGCATAGCCATATCCGTTGACGTTATTGAAAACGAAGGCCCATTCTGCGCCATGTTTAGAGCCCAAGTTGTACGAGACGCCGTTGGGGACGACGTTAAAATGGTAGCTGTAGCTGCTTAGCTTGTTCGCGGCCCATATCTCGGTGGTCAAACGACGTGGAGCGTGCATTAGAATGTCTCCGATTATAGAGGCGCAGCGCTTATACTGCAGCCCTAAGGCGCTGTTACGGCCGTAGAGTGTTGCAGGGATCCCGATAGAAGGAATGTCGGGGTAGAGGAGGAGGAGGGCGTCGAGCGCGGCGTCTACGGTGGTGATCCTATTGCTGATTAGGTATTTACGGAATTCCTCTGTTATGTTAACGTTTCCAGGAGCAAATGAGGCGCCTTTATCGAAATTGGCCCCAATGAGTATGTGGACTTTGACAAACTGGCCGTTTTTGAGCTGCGTTGATGCAGATTGCAAAAGAAAATCGTCGTCTATCATTGGGTATTAGATCTAGAGAGAAACAATTTAGTATGGTTATAGACCTCTTAGATAAATAGAAATCGTGAGTACTGACATCGTTCGAAGTAATTGAGGAGTTTAGGACCGAGTTGAGGGTCTCAAAGGGCAGTTCACGCAGGCATTGCAAGGTGTCGGTCGAATTTCCGCATCCAGTGGCATTAGTGACAGCATTATACTGGGTCTGGTACTTTGTAAAATTGCCATCTACGCATTATATCAGTCTGCTGTGGCAATAGCGTCGAGACAAAGAGGTTATAGTGCTTACATTCAGGCCAGTTTACGGATGTACCGCTCTCCAAAGAGTTGTAATATCCCAGGAATTTAACTATCTGTGGAAAACGATGGAGACAATGTTGATAGCTTAATAATCTTCCTGCCGGATTCCCAGATATTTAGTGCCAGCGTTAGCCCCTAGGATTAAGCTCCTATCCTTGAGTTGCGCCCCAAGGCTCTCCTTGGGGGTTGCCTTGATAATTGGCTGGATTTACATAGCTTGCTTGGCCCGCATCTAAAGCAGGTGCAGCCTGCTGATTATTAGTGTAGGCGTATGCGACTTGAGGAGGTAGCCCTTGCTGAGTTGTGGGATAGTTAGCGTGGGTACTTCCGCCAATAAATCCCAGATTTTCTTGTTGCATGGCGGAAGCCTGCGGGTTTTGGATTGGCTGTGTGGTATAATTTCCGGAGTTAGGGATAAGGGATCCGGTCTGTTGGCCTTGTTGGCTTCCTAGTTGAGGATTTGCCTGGGGGTTGTATCTCGTCGCACCTACGGGGGTATTTTGCTGCGATTGCTGCGGATACTGCTGAGAGTATTGTCCTTGCTGATTGCCAATGGGATTTCCAGTGACTCCGTATTGGCTCATTGGCTGTTGTTTCATTCCTTCGAAAGCAGTCTGGTTCCCTTCCGGGGCATGGTTGGCGTTCTGGCTGTTCGTAAACACATTTGCCTTTTGTGCAGCCCTTTTGGACATCCGACTAAGCTTCTTCTGTTCCCCATCGACCGCTCGGAGCTTGTATTCGGCTGCCAAGTCCTTGAGATCCATGCCGTACACATCCCCGAGATATACGGCGAATTCGTCGTAGGCTTTCTCAACAGTCTTGAAGTGGCCTACCGATAGCTGAACCACTTTAGTGGCATCAATCTCAGGCGATAGACTGCTACCCTGGGCTTCGAATTCAGCGAGAGCCAGAGCGGTATGGCACGCATTGCGGATCTGGCGACCATTCCACCTAAGCCCTTTATTCTTTTCGTTCCCCTTCCAGTGGTTTTCGGCAAAATCCAGGATGCCGACCTCGTCGAAGAAAACGTGTCTCGCTTGCTGGGCGAATTTCTCTCTGATAAGGTCCAAGTTAAGCTTGAAGACATCCCTCGTCTTCCTGCCATCAAGATCGGGGTAATGCAAGCTCATATGAATTCGGGAGGCAAAAGCTTCATCGAAGTCTCCAACTCGATTTGTTGTGAGAAAGAGAATACCAGCGTAATATTCCAGGACGCGCAAAAAAACTATTTTCTTTTTAGCATCAACAAATTACCGACACTGCTAGGATCTCTGATATGGGGCTCTCTCACCTGCTACAAGGCCATTCCGCTTGAAGTCCTTTCGCTCTCGAGATGCGAGAAATACGTCTGCTTCGTCCAGGAGAAGAATGCAGTCCCATCGACTTGCCAAAGAAAAGTTCTTTTCAAGTTCTGCTTCCACCTCTTTTGATGTGGTACCGAGGTCGCCTAGATGATTCCTCAATTAGTAGGTTGCATGTCCAGCCACGGAGTAAGACCAACCGCATGTAACTTGAAAGAGTGGTTTTTTGAATAGCTCCGCTACTCCCTCTGTTTCGATTTATGAGCTACCGGCCCAAGAGAATCTAAGGTGTATTTGGACAACAAACCTGCAGTGGTAGTCTTTCCAACCCCCGGTGCTCCATGAAGGAGTAGAATAAGGCCCTTGCCTAGAGTTTAAGCTGCGTCAGACGGAACGGGGTATCGGCAGAGATTAGTGGATTTCAACTCATACCTTTACCAGCAATGAGGTCAGACTTCTCGTTTCTGGCCAATAGGACCTGTTTGCCGCCGATATTTTGAGTGACCATTTGTTTGTCACGGAAATGCTGCGTGACCAAGGACTTGACCATCTCTCGGTGCCCTTCTGGCAGTACAAGACGGTTAAATGCCAACTCTATAGTTTTACTGCTGTCCTTATTCTCGTACTTGAGGTAAGTAAGGTCCAGTTGGGCTGGCACAAAATCAGGTTAGTACAACCCAAACCATCTCGGAGTACAGGACGGCAGGCTTTGAGAGCATAGACAGCGAGCAACATCTGGATCTACTCACCCCACTTTCTGCTTCTAAGGACGAACCCGAATACTCGGTAGCTCATGACGACACGCTCTTCTTTTGTGGGAGCTTCCTCGGGAGCCTTTATCTCCCCTAAGCGCCGAGGTTGTGCAATCAGGGACGATTTAGAGGAGTTGTCCGGACACAACACCTTGAAAAAATCTTCGCTCAGCTTATTTTCAATGTCCTGGTCACCGTGCACGATTTGATTCTGGCAACAGCTGGCTACGCAGGGCGGGAGGGGCGGTCCCTCGGGTCGTCCGTCCTTGGATTTTCCAGTGGATGTCCCACTCAACTCAATCTTCGGTTTCCAGTCTTTGTTCTTCTCCTCTGCCATGGCTTCTGCAAAGTCAACCATTACTTGGCTGTCGACTTCGTCTCTTTTATCGAGAGTTAGGCCTGTATAGTACATAGGCTTAACGCGGATAACTTCGAGTAGCATTTCCCCTCGCTTAATGAGTAGTTCTCGATTTGTTTCTTTGGCGAAACGCAGAGGATAGATAGGCAAAGATGTGACGGGCTTGTCATTATCGAATCTGGGAATCTCGAAAGTTTCGGTCACGGGGCCTAACTTCTCGCCATCAAAGTCCACATAGACGCAATGAATTTGGACCGGCTTCTCCGCCATGTCCCTATCCGGTCGGAAGAACCGAAGGTAAGATGGAATTACCCTGTGTTCAGGAGTGGTGACACGGATTATTCGGTATGCTTGTTTCTCTGACTGCCCGATGACTTCGTTTCCTGGTTTGAGGAGATGCCAGAGGTCGCTGAAAGAGATCTTTTGGCATTCTGCGCTGGCAATGTATTTCTCCTTCTCCTTGATGTCTGTATCCATGAACTGGAGTAGACAACGCAGGTGCAGTAACGCCACCGGGGATGTTGTATCGGAAGATATGATGGCACCTACCTCAGATTCATCCTTGCTATTGGCCCCTGCCTCTGTGCTATCCTCTTTCGCAAGAGCTTCCTTGGAGTCTTCTCCAAAGTCGTGGTTTGGCGTGACTGGAAGTCCTCCGACAATCGCAGAATCGTTTGGACTAATTCGGTTCAAGTACGCGTACTTCCTCTCGAGATTGGCTGCCCACTCCCGAATTTCAATATCGTAATAGACCAATATCCTGAATGGCCGAAGAAATGATATTGAATAAACCCCGGCCGCAAAGTTTTTGCCGGCGATGACGGAAAGAATTTGGATGATTTCTTTGGAGTGGATTCGGATTCTTTCTGGAAGCGGGGCTTGCCCATGACACTGCCCTTCCTTCGCAAGCATCTTCGGCTCCGCTACCTTTTGAGGGTCTAGTGGTGTTCTCGGGATGATTTTGGTCCCATGTGTCACCTCTGGTTCGCCAACGAGTACCTCGATTGGAGTCAAGAGACTGTTAAACCCAGTCCCTTTGCTAACCTTGAAGGACTCCCATCGCGTCCGGATCAGTTTTGCGGGGACCCCTGTGGAAAGCATTTGGAGCGCCTTCTGTGCTGGACTGTCCGCCAGGGGCAGCTTGCTTATAGTCTCTTGTTCTTCTCTTCTAGCTTCTATGGCTTCTCTGCGCCTCCGTTGCATCCTCCCTCGAACCCTTTCTATCCTCATGCTCTGCATCGTCGAAGACATTTCGCTGATTATGTCAAGCCCTCTTTCAAATGCGTATCCTATTTCGTCCTCGGATTCCTCCTCATCGTCATCGGAGAGTTTATCCGGTCGATTTTCTGGCCCGGATCCAACAATAACAGTGGCACAAGACAACTTCTGCTCCAAGGAGTTAATTTTATCCAGCAGACCTCGGTATGTCTCTAGTGAGAACGGGGTTGGTTCAAGGCTCGAGCTTTCGACAGTCCCTGGTGAGATTTCCATTCCTCCTGCGTCATTGGAGCTCTTGGCAGCTGCCACCGCAGGATCAGTGCCCGTGGTGTGGAACTTCTCTTCGTTGTCCTTCGCAGCATCGTGTTTTGGATCTCGTAAAGCGGTTTCTTCACCCATTGTGACGCTGGTGGATCTGCTTGAGAAGGTCGGATGAACTTGGATGCCAAAGCAATCCCGTACTCGAATTGTTCAGCTAATCGTTGGAGAGAACGAAACTCTGCAAGAAACAAAAACGGCGACGTGACAGTAGGTCAGTCAAGATCAGATGGTAGTTTAGGCAACGGTTTGAGGTATACTTGAGTATTGTCGAACACAGTTCTGATCGCACCCTCTCTCGTTTAACCACCCATATCTTCAAGTAGCCTGGCAGCATTTGACGCGTTTTGAGCTTTGAACTTTGATCGAGACAGTCTTCTGTGGCTTTTGCGGCTGCATCTGCAGCCCATGTGTCAACTCTTTGTTGGCACCCTCAATCTTTCCTTCAGCCCCCAATCAGGGGTGGCCCTGATCTTAAGCGCCAACCCCTACACAATACCCTAGCTGTGAGGCATTTTTAGCCACTCTCAACCAAACGACATAGGACAATGAGTTCTTGCATATCGTTTGTCGGGTTCTTGGCTTGTTTGGGCTTGGGAGGAGTGTCTGCTACGGCCTTTGGCAATGATCATTCAGTCCAGCTCTGGGTGATCACCTGGCTTATTTGAACCCGAAACACTTCAAAAGATCATAACAATCGCGTTATTTAATTTGAAAAAAGTTACATACACAAAATTAAAATGCATAGAATTCTTCATTTTGAATACTTATAATATTAGATATACTTGTGGGGCGTCAATGTTTTGAAGCTTGGGGTTGAAACAGGCGAGGCTATCGTTAATGAGGGTGCGCTGTTAATTCAGAGGTCCATACATAAATTGGAATTTCCGGATCGCACGGCAGGCTCCCTTAACTGTTCATCATGCGGCTTAAGTTAGGCTTGCCACGTCATAGAAACGCATCGGGCGCAGTTTTCGTATCGCTCATTTGCTTACTTTGCCCTCGGGATGGCCCGAAGCTGAAACTCTTGTCCTACCCCACATGCAAGCGACTTGTTGCGTTCCCACATTATTGGACAAACTTGGCACACAGATAAGCAGAGTTTCTGCCTAGCCTCCGTGTTAATTTTGGCTTTACATTGGTCCCTTGAATACAAGCCTTCCTTAGGCCATCTCTGCCTGCCCATGAGCTTTCCTACTGTTTTCACGTCTAGCTTTTCTCTCATCATCCAACCATGTCTTTTCCCCAGATGTCCGATCAACCGCCCCCGCGTTTCCATCTCCATACCCCAGCCGTGGACTTTGCCCAGAACAGGCTGCCCCAATATCATCCCGTTTTCGCACACCCTCATGCCACATTTGATCCAACAATGAATCAATTCGCTGCCCTAACGCAGCCTGGGCCCATGACATTGGCACCAGCAGGCTGGCCTCCAATGCCAATAGTTAGTGCAGAACCGCTAACCCGCCCATTGCCGCCTGAGATTGAGGAGATGACTTTCTGGGCTACTATCTTCGAAAAAGCGAAGGATCGCCTCAAAGAAGTCTCGGAACCCGATCACCGCAGCGAACTGGGCTTCAGTATTCGAGACAAGACAACATGGGAAGAGGTGCATGAACAACTCCGCCGTGCCCGTGATGTATATGATGGACGCGAACAGGGTTTGCCTGGAAAGTTCAAGAGAGGTACTCGGAAAGTCGTCAAGGTTGTGTCTACCCCAATCCAGCAGCTCATCAAGGTGATGCCAAATCACCCTATTTCCCAGCCGGTGCTGGCTGCCGTTAATCTACTTCTCGATGTAAGTAACCCGTTCTGCCACAATTGCAAGCAACAGCAGTGGTATCTAACAAGATTTCAGGCATGGAAAGAGGCTGCGAAGGTCCCGACAGACGCTGATGCGCAGTTCAACGATCTGGAGACAGTATTTGCAAATATAGATCTGTTCTGCACAATGTTTCCGAATGACGAAAACATCTTCCAAGCATCTATTGATCTTGTGTTGGCAATCTTCACGGCGGTTGAGAGTGCCATTGGGTTCTACATTAGTTTGCAAGGTGAGATGTTGATCACAAAGCCGTCATACTTCGTTCGAAAAGTACCCACCACGGCTAACATCAGCTCTCAGTGGCACGAGCATTTAAGGCTACTTTCCAAGGCGATGAGTATCAGCAGCCACTACGAAAATGTCTGACAGAAATTGAGACTTATGGCCAAACTCTTAATGCGCATGCCCAAAAGTCTTTTATGTGGACGACTATGATGTGTACGTACTCCATGCATATTGAAAACACCTGTTTCCCTTCGCATTGGGTTCGTGTTCTTGTCTAAGTGGCATCTAGACAACGTTAATAATGCGAGGCTAATGGCGGACTTGCAGCGAGGCGGCAACATCATGCTGTCTGCAATGAATAATATGTTTTGGCTAATGTCTGGTAAGGCGGTTCAATGATCAATATGGCTTTGCCTTCATGCTGAACGTTTTCTACAGAGTATCGAGAGCAAGGTAGCTTTCGTGTCGCCAGCTCAACATGTTCTAGGGCACCGAGCCCACAGCCTGAGCTCCTTGAGGCTCCATGCACTCCGCAACTCATCTGGGACTCACTTTGCATTCCAGACTTGGACGATGAAGACATGGAATTCATCATGGACAGGGCCGGTAGCCTGCCTTTCGAAGACAGAGGACGAGCAGAACAGGTCGTGGCCACGCCTCAGTTCCGAGACTGGATGGTGAACCGAGAAGCGACCAAGCTACTTGTGCATGGGGACTTCGATTCCGCGGAATACGTCTCGCCGTTGTCGTTCCTTTGCACTAACATCGTACAAGCCTTGCGCATCCGATCCGGATTCGTCACTCTCGTCTTTTTTTGCGGGCGACACGCTTCTAGGGATGGAGAGAATATAGGCGGCGTTGCCCTCATTCGAAGCTTCATCGCCCAATTGCTGAGACAGTATCCCTCATGTCCGAGTACCCTAGATCCAAACATCTCCCTGGATGAGGTTGAAGCTGGCAATCTCAGACAACTCTGCGAGCTCTTCTCCATCCTGGCCAGACAACTGCCTCCTACGATGATGCTAGTCTGTGCCATTGATGGCATCATGTTCTACGAGCGGAGTGATTTCTGGAAGGACATGGACGAGGTCCTCGTCGCCCTCCTTGAGCTAGCCGAAGACGATGTACGCATGAAGGCGCCCGTGAAAGTCCTCCTTACAAGTCCGAAAGAGACTAGATCGCTTTCTGAATTTTTCCAGAGCTCAGGGGCATTGCTTTCCATGGCTCCGATCCCTCATACTGGTCGAGGGCCTACTAGAAGTGGAGTGGCAGGGGGAGTAGCAAGGCAGCTAGGAAGAGAGCTTGGGGGTTCTAGCGACGAGGAAGAATAAATTGGCTACATGCTACTGTACGAAGATCACGGCATAAAGTGACGGGATTACAGGACATAAGTTTATGCAACCCACTAAAGTGCCCTATAAGGTCTTATATGCCCCCTAAAGGCTATTTCGCTTAAAAAATGGGTTTATAGGAGGGGTAAACCACCCGATCAAACTGATTATAATTGAGGATATACTTCAGCTATATATTACTACTTTCTCTTGGCCCTTTTTTCGTCCTTCCTTATACTCATTCCCCCCTTTTAGTCTGATTACCTCCTTTACGTAATCAGGAATTGCAGCAATCCACTCTTAAATCTTACTCTAAGGTATGCTTTCCTAGTATTTCTCCTATCTCACTCTAAGCTTCTTTCTATTACTAGTAGGCCCCCGCCTAGTAGTTTCCTTTTTCATCTAGAACCACATACGCTCAATAGTATTCAAATTAGGTGAGTTACTTAGCTAGAGCATTTTTATAATCCTCTAGAGATTATAAACCTCCTATTAATAGTGAGATTTATAAGCTAGTATATTATTCTTCTAAATAATAGTCTTAGGTTAATTCTTTTAGTACTCCTTTATAAAAGGAAGAAGCTTAGGAATAAGGATCTTCTTTTAGTAGTAATACTAATTAATTCCTCCTCGTCTATTTTTAATTATAAAAGTACTAGTCTCCTTATTATACTTCTATACTTTTCTCACTCTACTAAGCTTTCTCTTATATACTTTTATCTAATCCCTTAGCTACTTCCTCTACTATTTCTCTCATTTTTACTTATTTACCTTCTTAATTAAGGAGTTTTTCGTATTTAAATGAGCCTTTCTCTCTTACTTTTACTATACTATCTCCTTTTCTTATATATAGTATAGCTCTTTTTTATTATATAAGAAAGACCCCTAGAATATAAACTTAGAAAAGCCTTTCTATTATCTCCTAATATAATACTTATTATATACTTTCCTGGAAAGTCTCTATACTCTTCTCTTTCCTCTTATATATTCTAATTAAACTACTATCTTATCTATAAAAATAATATTTTTCTAGTCCTTAAGACTCTAGTTTTTATACTCTAAGTACTATTCTAGCCTCTACTTTTTACTAAGCTTATTTAAGCTAGACTTTACTATTAATTTATATTAAGAATAACTAACTATAGTAAGAACCTTCTAGATAGTTTATATAATTACCTTATAACTCCTCTTCCTTACTTCCTTTATAATTATAGTATAAGAGAAGCTATATATAGTCGAATTCTAAAGAATAACTTATAAAATATACTTAATTACTTTAGGAGAATAGCTAATTAACTAGAATGAGGTTAATTAAGTATATAATATACTTCTAAGGGTATATCCTTATTCTCCCTCTACTTATATTATCTAGTAAGACTTATAAGCTTATAAATATATATTTATAATACTCTAGTAGCTTTTTTAATATTACTTATAGATCTCTTTTACTTAAGTATATAAATAGTATAGTATAGCTAGCTATATACTATTAATTTTCGCGATTTTAGGTAGTTTTAATATTCAGATCACATAACTATAGATATGTCCGAGATTATATAACTTTGGTATTTCGTATAAGAAAGCTAGAGTTTCTATAGCTATAGAGTAATAATTATATATTACTTTTATACTTTGAGTTCTATATACTTATATACTAATTTTATACTACTTTACGTCTACTTTATAATTATTGTTTTTTAGTGTTTTTACTATTAGTCGATTTTATACTCTATAGTATTTTATATAAGTTTTTGTCTTACTATGTTTTTCCCTCTCATATATTTATTAGTGAGCGATATAGGGAAGATCGAACTTCGTAGTTAAGGAGAATACTCTTATAAAGCCCTAAGAATACTCTATAAGGCGGATTATTATATAATAAGTTCAAGAAAAAGAGGGTAGTTATAATACCTTATACTTAGGGCTAAAGTATTAAGGATATATAAGAAGTAATTTCGGGTTTTACCCTAATTTCTAAAGCATATAAGTATTTTAATAAGAGATAACTATAAGATATAGTAGTGAATATAATAAGTAGAGATAATAGAAATAGAGACTAACTATAGAAGGAAACGAAATAGAGGAAATAGAATTAGTAAAATTATACCGAGATAGCTATAAGCGGACTAAAGTTAGAAGCGAGCCTTAGTACTCGGAAATAAAGTTATACTATTACTTTATATATTAATCTTAATTATAGCAAAGGTTAGAATAGAAATAATATTAATTTAAGTAGAGCAGATTACCTTTTTAAGTAAAAGAGATATCTAGAAAGAGGAATACCCTTAATCTTAAGTAAAGAAGTAAATAGAAATTAGAAAAAGATAAGGAAAAATCAGAAATAAGAAATTAAATAAGAAAATTAGGAAAGCCTCTAGGTAAAGGGAAAGCTATTAAGTAATATTATTAAGAGGAATTAGAGAAGATAGAGAAATCGGGAAAATTATTATTATTATTATTATTACTTTCTTTATCTATAATACTATTAATATATTAGAATCGACTAAGATAAATAGATTATTAGAGGTACTAAGCCTATAAAGTATAAGCGATTAGAGTAAGACTAGAAAAGTAGTATTATCGTTACTACTAATACCGAAATAAGGATATTAGCTAAGGATATTATTAATAAGTAAGACCTCTCAGATACTAGTTCTAATCTCTAAGGATATTATTAGCCCTTTAGAGTCTTCTATAACAAGACTATAAGTACAGAAATACCTAAATCAGCTACTAGGATAGCTAAAGAGAATAAGATAACTAAAGAGAAGTATATACTAGTACAGGCTTGAATTTACTACTTCTACTTTCCTAAGGTATACTATAGTTTAATAGATAGAATATTTCAACTTTCCTAGAATAGTATATAGATATATATAAGGACTACTATATCCCTAACGATATTAAAAGAAAGGATTATATATTATATCTCTTAGGTCTTTAAGGAATAGATTAAGGCTATACTAGAATACTATATTAATAACCCCGAGGCTTACTAGGAAACTAAGTTTTATGAAGCCCTAATAAAGAGTTCCGGGAAAACGACTAGGAAACAATTAGAGTTAGCTATAATACCTTTCTAGGATTATTACTGAGTTAAAGCTAGAGGTTTATCTACAAGTCTTATATTAATATATTTAATAGGTATCTAAGGAACTAATATAAAAGAAGGAACTAGACGAGATTACTTAATACCGGGAATTTATATAAGGACTACCCTAGGAGCTAGAGACTAGATTCTTAAGGATATAGCTTTTAAGCCTACTAATATTTTAATATATATATATATAAGATATATAAGAAGCTATACTATTTTACTAATATAAAGAGAAAAAGCGCTACTTTAATATTACTAATAACCTAGATATAGCTAAGATTTAATAGAAATACCTAGAGAAGTAGTATATAAATTAATCCTAGTACTAGAATTCGAATATACCTTACTAGTTCCCCTTATAGTTAATATTTACCCTAATTCTAGACTAGTATATATAGAACCTAGGCCTTAGCCTATAGTAATTCCTATAAAACCAACGAAAAATAGTAAACCTATAAAAGAGATAATATGACTTCTTAATATAGAGCTTAGAAAAACTAATAATTACTACTATTACTTAGAAGACTTATAGAAATAACTCTAAAATATTATAGCTTCTATCTAAGAAATATCCGTAGAATACTTATATAGCCTAGATAATAGTAATAAGGATAATAGTATCCTTAGTCTAGTAGGTATAATTCGGGTTCTTGTAGAATATAGTAGTAGTAGAGGAAGAGGTTATAGAGGATTATATAGGGTATAGTAGATATAGACGAGGTTTAGGAGCGAATATAGGACCTAGAATAGTAGAAAGAGCTTAGTAAGGGAGAGAAAATTATATAAGTTAATACTACTTATAAAGTAATATAAGATATAAGGCAAAGTATACTATAGATACTATAGCTAGAAGAAGGATAATACTATTAATCCAAATTACGACTATTTACCTAGATATATTATCCCTTAATAGAGGAGCTTTAGAATATAGGATATATCTATAGAGACGACTATAAGTAGTATAAAGGACTATATAAGATAGGCGAGTAGTATACCTTTCTTCCTTTAGAATAATTATATTAGTATAATTAGATTATTTCTTAGCTTTATAGGACGAATATAACTATAATATTATAGTAAGACCTAGAAATATTTAATAATTAGCTAGAGAAGCTTAAATAGTAAGATAAGAAAGGAAGTAGTAATAGCTATAGTACTAGTAGAAATAGATAAGCTATTTAACTTAGAGTAAATAGTATAGGATTCAGAGATCTTCTAGAGTCGGAATTAATAGTTAGTATAAGGAGATAAATATACTTAATATTACTATTAATACTATATTTAGTTCTATAGCTAAAAGAAAAGGAAAGATATAGAAATAGTTAAGGAAGTCTTCTAGAGGCGAGCTAAAGCTAAGGAAAAGATACTATATATAAAAGGATAAAAGAATACTATTATTCGAGGGCTAGATACTAGAGGGTCTAGTAGATAAATAGAGGTTAATATAACTAAGGATAAGTTAAATAAGTAAGAAATATAAGGACCTTAAACTATAAGGAGACACCTAAGCCTAAGTTAAATATACTAAAAGGATTACTAAAGAAAGTAACTATTCTACTTCTAAGGATATAGAAAGGGATAAAGATACTTATTAATACCCTAAAGATACTAAATCTAGCTACTATACTTTAGAATTAGTAATTAAGGATAATTCTTCTTACCTTACTATTATAGAAATAGAAATACTATTATAACTAGTATATAGATAAGTAAAAAGATTATAAACTTACTACTATAGTATATATAATAATAAAATAATTAAGGGAACTAATATTCTAGTCTATTTATTAGGACTAAGAAAGTTATTTGACTAAAGGGAATAATATTAATATTCGTTTATTATTAGCTTAAAGTATATTATATAAGCTCCGAAAATTAGATTTGTCCTTAGAGTCTATAAGGTATTATTAAATATAATAGAATAATTAATACTAGAGTAAGGTTAATATTCTCCCTAAAAGGATCTTAAGAAGTATTAGTAGAGTAGTATATATACTATAGATTACTATATATCTATTACTATAAGTAATGAATTCGGGTTCTTAGGAATAACTAAACTTAGGATTAAAGTTATAAATAGAGTAGGATATAAAGATACCTTTTTCTTAGTTAAAGAAGTACCTAAGATTCTACTTAGTTAGCCTTTTATAGTAAAGATAAGGATAAATATTAAATATAGAAGTAATAGTTTATAGATAGAGTATTTACTAATCAGATAATAATAGAAATATATATATTATTATAATTATTTACTTTAAAGAAGGATACTAGATAATATAGAAAGAGATTATAAGAAGATATTAAGCTCCTAGAGTTAAAGAAGTAAGCGATTCTAAGATAGAGATAAAAGGTAAAGAGGAAAACTAAGCCTAGTATCTTAACTAGTATTAGTACTAGGGAAAATAGAGAGATACTAGAATTTCTTATAGATTTCTTTAATTTAGGTTCTAGAGTTTAGGAAAAGGAGATATTTTTAGTAAAACTAAAGCAGAAAAGCCCTAGTTATAGTATTAATAAAGTAATTCTAGAGATAATAGAGGAAGAAGCTTAGAGGGTACTAAATAAGGAGATTTCTAAGGAAGAAGTAAACGAGTATCTCCCTATAGTAAAGGAATATATACTTAATATTACTAAACCTAGAATATAAGAATAAGAAAGGTTCCTAAAGATATAAGAAAGTTATAGAGATTCTTAGGAGAATTAGACAAAAAGAGGTCCCCTTACTTAACTAAGAAGGAATATAGTAGAAGGTTATAAATTTAGGGGATTAGATAAAAAGGACTTAGAGAAAATAGTACTAGTACTTAAGGATAAAGATAATTATCCTAGTCTATTTATAGTTATAAGAGCTTATAAGAGAAAAGCTTAGAAAGTCTACTTAGTAGATATAAATAATAGAATAAGAGAAGGGCTTAGAGGTTATCTGACTAGTTTACGAGATCTAAGTATAAGAATATCTTAGGAATAACTTAGAAAGTATAAAGATTACTTATTACTAAGGATAACTATTATTCTAAGGGATTATAACTTACTTAAGAATATCTAGATAGTTTATAAGTTAGAGGACTAGCTCTTAGGAGGAAGAAGTAGCTATATTTAGGAGCTAATACTTAACTATAAAGGAGCTATTATATTTAATTAGAAAGGAGCTTAGAAAAGTATATAAAGATATTAGTTTACTTATTACTAATTAAGACTATAGAATATAAGTATATAGGAAAAGAACTTCCTATATCCTAAGGTACTAGTACTAGTAGTAGTAAAGATATTACTAGAGTATTTTTAGAATATAGAGTCCTCGAAATATAATAGTCCTTA
>JAJTUR010000351.1:0-17572 GCA_021399475.1 Hyaloscypha finlandica
CTAGTTAGTTGTCCTCTTAGAAACTAACTAATATTCTAGTTATATAGCTTAATAGGGCTACTTTAGATCTACCTAGGTCCCTACTTATAAGGTGAATTACTTAGATTAGACTATTTAACTTTAATATTAAATATATTAGGAAAGAAATATATAGGTAATAGTTTATCTCTATTAATATATAATCCTAGAGGTAGAGGAGGAGGATATAAGGAGAAGATATTAAGGATTTTGTAGATACTTAGTTATTCTCTCTAAGGATTACTCTTTCTATATAGAAAGCTTACCTTTACTACTTATAAAGTACCCTTACTTAAGTATTATTACTTAAGTATAACTTAAGCCTTTCTTACTTAGAAGGCTTCTATTCGTATACTACTAAATATACTCGCTAGCTCACTATACTCGAATAGCCTATTAAATAAAGTATGTAGATATAGACTATTTAAAAACGATATAGTTAAGTTTCTTTATACGAGATTAGACTTTTTCGGCGAAATCGTATATACCTAGAAGAGTAGTAGACTCTCTAGAGGAGGGAAGATATTAAGATAGCCGTATATGAGGCTAGGGTTATAAGCCTAGGGAGGCTACTTTTAAAATTACTAATCGCTTCTAGTAGAAAGGGTAGTATTAAGACGTAAAGACGTATATGAAAAGCTATGAGCGCTATTAACTTATAGCTCAATAATAAATAGTGAACTATACTACTTAAGGTAGAGTCGTTATAACGTAAAGTAGCCTTAGATATAGTTATATACCTTTATATTCGGGTAAAGATAAGCTTATATTAGCTTAGGGAGAAGGCTTAGGATAAGTTAAAGGGAGAGCTAAAAGCGCTAATACTAGATCTATTACTAGGTTCATTTTTGAGGAGGTTATTATCGATATAGGGTCTTCCTTAAGCTAGTTATAGATAGAGGGCTAAGAACATAATACTATTATAAGTGAACTTACAGTATATACGGATTCCTATATTATTACCTCTACTTTTAACCCCTAAGCTAATAGAATAATTAAGAGGGGGACAAGCCTATAGTTACTAGTTTAACTAAGGCTATAGAAGGTAGTATTAATAATTAGGTTTTCTATCTTCTAGTTATACTTTGGTAGATTAATATAGCTAAATTACTAAAGTATACCCCTTTTACCTTAAAGGGGGATAGAAAGTCTTTTACTTATTAATCTAGACTACCTTACCTGAATATATACTTAGTATAAGGTTTCTTTTACTTCTAACTATAGCTATACGTATATAATAGCTAGAGCGACGGATATAGACTTGAATAAAGTACTTTTAGTTATTTTCGTTATCGAGAGTAGGGAAAGAAGTATTTAATAAGAGTTATATCTTAAGGCCCCTAGGTACTTTTCTATTAGGGATATTATCTCCTCTATAATACTAGATTAGATAATGATTATTCCGTAAAGCTCTGCTATTATTAGAAAGTCCCTTTAGGATCTTTGGGCGAGCTAAGCTATTAGTACTTTGTATTATAGAGTTAGATAATACCCTCTAAGCTAGAACTATAGCTACTAGTTATCTTAAGAAGTTTATCTTCGAGGTAGAGCCTAGAGACCTCGTATAATCCGTTACCGAGATAAAGGATCTTAGAATAGATCTATAGCCTAGTTTAAGGAGGCGCTTAGGCTCGCTTAGAAGTATTATTTCTAGGTATAGAAAGGGGGTACTAGAAGAGGAGATATAGATTAGAACTAGAAGATTAAATTATGACTCGATAAGAAAGGTAAAGAAGAGAAGAGGATATTATATAAAGGAGAATCTGCTTATATTCCCTAAGCTAGCTTATAGTAGTTATTAGGCTAGATAAGGAGAGTAAGAAAAATGAAAAAGGGAAGGACTTCATAAGGCGATTATTATATATAAGGGGGTTATTTCTTATATATAGAAAAGTATTTCTTATATTTAATTCTTTTAGAAAAACGGGATATAAGGAGGATATAAGAGAGTAGGGAGGATATTATTTTACTAATTAATAAGTTAGGAAAAAAGTAAGTAAAGAGGGGGTTTTGGGTTAGCCGAGGGTATTCTTTTACGTATACATAGTTATATATAGGAATTACGGGGAAAAGTTAATAAGTATACTAGTAAATAAGAAATTAATGAGTTTAATTACTAGAAGATACTATAATTATCTTAACCTATAGTCCTAACCCTTAAGAAAACGGAGCAAGAGGTAGCTAGAAGTAATATTCTTATTTAGCGTAATTCTATTAGCCTTATTTATACCTCTTATACCCTTACGATTACTAGGACTTAGTAGGGAGGAGGAGGAGCTTACTTCTACTAAACTCCTATATATAAGGATTAGAAGTTAGGATCTACTACTATTAAGACTAGATTCAAGTAGGAATTAGGAGAGGGGAGTTATATAGAAGGAATATTCATTTTCATAGTATATTCGAAGGTAATTTACGTAAGTAGCTATATAGGAAACCGCTATTAGTAAACCTCAAAGCACTAGAATTTATTAGTATCTTAGTATCTCGTATAGGCTTTATTATGAGGTAATTAACTCAAAGCCCTATATAACCGCTATACTAAGTTCTTAAGTATTAAATAAGCTATAATTACCTTTATATAGGACTAGTAGATATTATTTCCGAAGGATATAAGTAGCCTTAAAATAAGTACTAGGGCCTAGAATATACTCTATAGGTATATAGATAAGATCTAGGAAAAACGAAGAATTATGAGAAGAAACTGTATAAAATAAAGAAAGATATACTACTTACTTATTTAGTGTTATATACCGTTTTTCACTACTATAAGAGCTTAAAATAAAGGAGGATAATAACTTAGATATTACTACTACTCGCTATAGTGAAATAGAGGCTAAGAGGATAATCGGAGCTAATAAAAGGAGGATAAGAGAGTTAGGTAGAGATAAAGGTATTAGAGGTTAAAGTTATTATTAGAAGAAGGAGAGGAAAGAAGGTAGAATTATATAATAGGAAGAGTAATATAGGGCCTTAGGGGGAAGGGAATAGAAGTAGCTAGAAGCGGGAATAATATAGTAGAAATATACGAGAAAGAACTAGTTATTCTAGGAAGGAGTAAGAGAGAATATTAGATAAAAGTTATTAGATAATGAATTAGATAAAGGAGGGGGACTAGAAGTATATTTTCTCGACTTACTATAAGAATAATAGTTAATTCTTATAGATATCAAAAGCTAAGAAAAGAGAATATACGAGGAGCCTAGGGACAAGAATAAGATACTTTAATAGTTCTTCTTAAATAGTGAGCAGAAAGTATAGGGCGAAGGGAATAAAGAGTACTAATCTAGGAGGAGACTTTTATTATTCTACGAAATTTATAGACCTTATCTTTTTATACCTATTCCCTTATATATATAAGAAAAATTTTAAGTTCTTTAGGAAAGAAGAGGTCTTTGGGAAGGTTACTATAAGAAAAAGAATAGGTGAGAAAGAGATAAGTAAGGGAGAAAGAAATCAGAAAGAAGGCCTTCACTATTCTATAAACTTTACGAACCTCACCTTTTCACACTAATCTCCTTATATATATGGAGGGAATTCTGAATTCCTAGGGAAAGAGGAGGTCTTTGGGTATTTTACTACTAGAAAAGAAATAGATAAGAAGGAGGTAAGAGGAAGGAAGAAAATATTATTTTACTAGTTAATAAGTTAAGGAAAGGAGGGAAAAGAAGGAGAATTATAAGCTATAGTTTTAAGTATATAATATTTATATATAGGGTTTCACGGAAAAATACTAATAAAGCCTAGGAAATAATATAAAATTAACGAGTTCTATTATTTCAAAGCTTAATACTAGTAGTAAGATTTCTCTACTAATAATAGCCTCCTTTAAGAATAACGAATTAGAAGGTACGAGGATAAGCTCTCCTTAGGTAGTATAACTTAATTAGCGATATTAGTTACTCTTATACCTTTGCGATTACCGGGACTTAGTAGGGGAGGAGGAGGAGCTTATTTAGGCTAAGGAACTATAGGCTTATCTCTCTAATTGGGATCTACTACTATTAGTACCTAGATTTAAGAGGGGTTAGGAAGGGGGGATTCGTACTAAAAGAATATCTATAAGGGTTATATCTCTAAAGGTATCCGTTATAGCTATAACTAAGAGAACGAAATTCACGGTATTCCTTAAAGTAGGACTTATTATTCTAGTGGTTTATATAGGCTTCTTTACCGTAGTATACGAGTCCGAAGCCTATTATAGCTATAGCTTTGAGTTATTAAGTATAGGAATAAGTATAATTACTATCTACTAGCTTATTAGTGCTATTATCGCGAGTATTAGGAGTATAGAACTTTTCAAAGCGATTAATAACTAAGGGAGGGATAGTAAACTAATTAGTAAAGCGAGATAAGATCTAGGAAAAACGAAGAATTATAAGGTGAGAATTATATAGGAATAAAGAAAGATATACCTATTACCTATTTAACTCGATAACACCGTCTTTAATTACTATAGGAAAGAGGTTCTTAGATATTATATTATAAGGATTTTGGCTCGGTACCCTCTCGTCGATTTCTATAGAGCTATTATTACTAGGAGATTTAGATATAATATTTAAGGGATATAGAAGTCGAATATAGATAAAGGAAGGGTGAGGTTAAAGTTATTATTAGAAGAAGGAGGAAGTTAAGGAAAATGAGGAAGGAAGGCCTTTTAAGGTAAGGAAGTTTATCTAATCTTAATACGAGGTCTTCCTCTTTTAGAAGTAGTTATACGGGAGGTGATTTATAGATAATTCACACCTATAGGTCCTATTATAGAAGGCACGAGATATTAGATAAAAGTATTAGATGAAAAGGGAGAAGAGGAATAGAAGTATATTTTCCTAGCTTACTATAAGAAGAATAGAGGATTCTCGAGATAGGAAAAAGGGAAGAATAAAAAACGTATAAAGAGTCGGGGAGTAAGGGCGAGGTACTAGGAATCTTATTCTAGGGGAGGGGAGGGAGAATGTTAGGTATCTAGGGGACTTAGAGGAGGAGATTAGACCTATTTCTTTCTAGCTATAAGAGTATATCTTCCTTTCTTTACTTTGAGTTTCTAGGGATTATGAATAATATATACGATAGGAAGGGGAAGTATAGGGTTTCTTTCTTTACCTTAATTAAGGGATAATTAAGAATATAAGGGGGGAGCTATATAGTAGGGTTTTTTATCTTATCTCATATCTAGTGACTACCGTCACGTGTCCTGCTTTCTAGGCTTACGGGCGCTAGTTAGAGGGTTATATAAGACTTCCATTTATATATACAATTAGTTCAGATAATATATTAACCTTTTAAGCTCCTTATTTTCGATCCTTATTACTACTATACCACTAGTACTAAGAGTCTTTAGAGTACTACTTCTATTATTTAAGTTCCTACCTCCTAATTCACCCCCCCATATATTTAACGCCTATATATGGTCCGAAATCCATATAATAATTAAATACCCATTATAGTAGTCGAAGGCTTCTATGTGAATATCGTTTCTAAAGCTCGTCTAGCTAAAAAGGATACGTGATATTATAGATATAATCTCATAATTAGATTAGGAATAAAGGAGAAGAATATTATATTAATATAACTAGAGTATAAGTTTAATTTAGTCTTCCTTAAATATAAGCTAATATCTACTTACTCTATTACTCTATTCGAAATTCCTATAAGTACTAGTAGTATTCTTATATTTCTAATACTAGAATAATTAATTAGAACTTAGTATAAGAGATCTAGGGAGTATCTTAAGCTAAGGAGCGATTTAGAGGAAAAGTAGTATATAAGAGCGAGCTATCTAGCCTATAAAGGTCTTTAGAAGCTTATTAAATATATAAGGAATATGAAAATATATAGTTTAACGAGACTTATATGCGAGTATTACGCTTAGGTATATACTAGGTAAGTGATCTCATATAGGCTTATTAAAAGACAATCTCCTCGATTATTCTAGAGGATCCTATAGGACTTATTCGATTACCCGAGTAGCTATAATAGTTCGAGCTAGATTCTAATTATAAAAGACGAATTCAGTAGAAAGCTCTTTGGATACCTATTACTAAGTAAAGACGGTATAAGAGTATTTAATATAATTAGAGAGTTTGAGCTATAAGTGTGTAGATAATATAATCTATGAATTACTTATATAAAGCATAATTAAGAGAAGGTAATTATTCTAATCTAAGGAGAGTTAGCTTATTAGCTCTAGGCGAAGGAATAAGGGATAGTAATTAAGCTTTCCTTATTATATATACACGAGCTAAATAGAGGAGTAGAGAAGGTAGGGTAAGAGATTATTAATAAAGCGATTATAATACGTATAATAGCTAAATTACCGGAAAAGCTATAGCTAGAGAGCTCTATAGCCACGATTTACTTATATAATCAAAGCCCCTCGTATATATATAACTAGAAAACACTAAACGAAGAGCTCGATTCGTGGTTTAGGAACTACTTTAGGTGATATGATCTAGAGCTTATTACGAGAATAATAGTAGATCTTAGGCTTAATTAAAATAGGATCTATATATATAGCTCTAGGGCATATCTACTAATTAAGGACCGCGAAGTAGGGCGAAATAAGAGAGTATTTAAGGTTATACCACGCGGGTATATTAGATACTTAGTTAGATATATTATATCTAATATATATAAGATCTAGATCCCTATACTCGATTAAGTAATTATTACACGTAATATAGTATTTAACGAGAATATCCTCTATAAAAAAGAGCGTGAGAATATAGAAGGCTATTATATAGAGATTATAAAGGAGATAATTAAACTACTCCTAGAGGATAAGATTTAGGATACTAATAGTCGGACTTAACGTTACGCTAAAGGGGCCCTTTCCTTTAGTCGGGGAAAGCGAGTTATCCCGGGAAAGCGAGTTGTCCCGCACCACACCATAATTACTATGCGATTACAGACACTGATTTTGTACCACATAACGCAAATAACCCTTAAATAATATGTAATTAAGGATATAAACTCCTATTATTCTAATACTACAAAATCTGTATTCTGAGCTATAGAATTAGTTAATATTACTAATCTAGGTAGTGAAGAACACAGAACCACCTCCTCCACACCTGCCCCTCTATTTATACCCCCTCTTAACCCTCCTACCCCCTAATCTAATCCCTTAGAATCCTCTAATACCGCCCGTATATATAATTAACTAAGAGGGTTCCCCTTCGTTCGGTAAGCTTATTCGGATACGAGTACCTCCGGATTAATAGGTATATCTATAAAGATTACGGGGTCTTCGGCTTACACACGATCGAATTTAGCTTGCTCCTTAGCTACCTTATTATAGAGGGACTAGTGCTTTATTCGTATAGCTTCTAGCTCGTTTTCCGTAGGTTCGTTCTAAGGATCACGAATCGGAATTAGGAGCTTAGGGGGTATAATCGTATCGATTCCAAGGATTTACTTCTTCGCTTATACCTCTATATCCTTTAATATCCTCTTCCTCTCTCTCTCCGTAGCTCGTACGGCGATTCCTACTCTTTTAAGAGCCTCCTTCTTAGCTAATTCGGCCTTTATAAGCTATCGTTTAGCCTTCTTTAGCTCCTCCTTAGCTACACGCCTCACTTTCGTCTTCTTCTTTTCTAGAGCATTAGAGGCATTTAACTACCCTCCCCTTTAGAAACTAAGCCATACGTATACCTTAGCCTTATACTATTTAACTTGTGCTATGCGAGCGATCTATATATCTATCTCGTGTAGACTTCTAAGCATAAGGTGGTTCTTAGTAGCCTTAATTATAATCGTATACTCTTTGTAAGGGGAGGAGCTCAGAGCTTCTAGGATCTTATTATCGAGATTATCGAGCCATAGAACGTATTCGTTATATAAGGAAAGAGGTTTTAGGAGGATAGGTAATCGGTAAGTCTCTTCTAAATCGTGAATCGGAGCAAGTAAAGGAGGAAGCTTTATATTAGGTTTAGTATCGGAATCAGAACTAGAACCAAACTCTAGGAATTCTAAGCTAGTGTCCTTCCGTTGCTTTTTACTATATTCCTTAAGCTTCCTCTATACTACTTTAAAGCTTATAGGCTAGATTCTAGCGTTCTAGAAGGCGTGTTTAATTATATAAACCGTAAATGTCTTCTCTCGTATTCTAGGGAGATCACGAAAGAAGCACTAGACGTTATATTCCGGCTTATAGGAGCGAATCGCATTTATAATATTAACCTATTAATAGTGTTTCTACTCCCTGAAAACACCTATATCGCACGGTTAAAGTAAGTGAGTCTAGTGGGAGGGGAATTAAACGATCCGTATCTTATTATACATAGCTTTTAGGACAAAATCGTCCGCTTAGTGATAGGTTACTCCGTCGATTAATAGGATACGCTATTCCTAATTAGGGCTATAGTTATTATGCTTGATAAAATAGTCTAGCTATACTATACAAATGCCCTTATTTATATATCTAGTGAGAGAGACTATAATAACCTCATAACTAGTCATATTTTCGTGAAACTAGGAAACCATAATCATAACTCTAGGGACGATTACCACCGGTAGAATCACTTTACTATCTATAGATATAGATTCGATTATTGTAAGGGATATACGATTTTCAGGTATTCCCGTATATATCTCCTTAATTCTGATTAGGACTATTACTTCTTCCCTAGCGGGCATATAGATTCATGCCCCCTTCTCGTCCATATTATGTATCCGATCACTATAGTATATACTAGTTTCCTTAAGTACTAGTCGATATTAAGTCTCAAACCACTCGCGGAGGCTTTATTCGGTATAGAGATCGACACGATAGCTCGTAATAGGCTTTGTCTTAATCGTATAGAGCTCTAGAGTACTCTTTAGCTACTAGGAGAACCACTTCTAGGAGGGGGCCGTCTTATTATCCTCTATTCGCATCCATATAGCGTAATTATATATCATCTACTTTATAGCCCCTTTCCCTCTATTAATCGCGTGTGATACCACATATTAAATCAATGCCGTGTGTTAATCAGGACATAGGATCTTATTCTGCCCTCCCCACTACACTCTTGAACTCCCTATCTTCTTCCTCTCTCTCTACTAGGCTTTCTTTACTATATCCTCATTTCGTACGTAACACACGTGTGCCGTAGTCGCAGGAGTCTCTTCTAGGTTCGCTTTTAGGAACTAAATAGCCTCACGAAGCTTATCCCTCTCTAGCATATCGCGGAGAAGTGTATTTCTAGGGAGGTTACTTAGGCGAGCCATCGCTATTGAATTAGGCTGATTTTAAGGGTAATTTAGTCTAGTGGTGATCAAATTAATTGATTTTTACTATGGCTATTCTATAGAAATTTACAATTTTCGTGATCGGTGCGGGATAACTCGCTTTCCCGGGACAACTCGCTTTCCCTGACTAAAGGGAAGGGCCCCTTTAGCGCGACGTTAAGTCCGACTATTAAATCGATCTTTGAGAATAAGGGATTATAATACGAGAGCTCTTTAGAGTAGAATAAAAAGGAGCCTGAACTAGGGGGTATAGAGTAGTTAAATTAGTTTTTTTTTAGAAGAGCCTAAGAGCGTATAAGTGAGCTATAACTCGGGGGTAAATAGCTTAGAAGCTTTACTAGAAATAGGACTCATAACTCTATAGAGTACTCTAGAACCTAAAAGTATACTAGAGCTAAGGAGTAGTAGAATTAAAGGTACTAGGCTCCTAATTTGTCCTAGTATAATAGAGGATAATATAATAGAGTATACTAGAATCGTTAGGGAAGTGTACTAAACTAATAAAAGCGGGGAAGGATCTCCTTAGGATTAATTATAAGATCTACTAAATGCTCCTATTACTATAATAGGAGGAACTCCTAATAAGGGAGCGAATAGCTCTTCTAAAAAGGGAGAAACGTCTATAGAAGGAGCTTAAGGCTTAACTAAAGTAGATAATAAAAGAGCGAAACCTAGACTAAAGCCTAGAAAGTAATAACTAAAGATTATTAAGACTAGAGATATAGTATTCGGAATACGCTCGTATAAGAGAGACGATTAGAATAGTGATTTAGGTAGAGCTAGTAGTAGTATAGTAGCCGCCGTGAGCGTACTACTATATTTAATAAGAGGTTCGGAATAAAACGATTACCTAGAATCTCTTCTAGGATCTCTTTAGCCTAATTAGCTAGAAGATTATAAGAAGGGGTTCGATTATTAAACTATATATATTATAATTATAGTAGTAGTTTAGTTAAAAGCACCTCTAGAGCGTGGAGCTCTAAGGAGTATAATAACGAGAAAACTCTATATTAGTGATCTCTCGAAGCCTCTAAAGATATAGAGGGATCTAGAAAAACACCCTTATAGAGAGTACTTTATAGTAGATATGAAGCTAGAAATAAATAACCTCTAAGCTCGTAAATACTAGAGGATTATTCCTATTAACGAAGTAAGCTCTCTACTAATTCCCTTGAAATAGGTATTTATATATAAGACTAATTTAGATAAGTATATTAATTAATACCGCTTAAGGCTAGTCGTGTATAGAAATCTTTAGGAGGATACTTTAGTCTTATCTATGTATATCGCTATACTCGTAACGAGGTCTTTTAGGGTAGCTAGTGTAATTATAGCTTATTTTAATCTAGAAATAAAGTAGTTCGATATAGTAAACATATTTATTAATATAGAGCGTAATTCTAATAAGCCTAAAATAGTAGTTAAGCTACTAGACGGTTTTAAGTAGCTCGGATATATAATAGAGGTAGAATAAGCACTATATAGGCTAAGGGACTCTCTTACTTTATAGTATAAGTACTAAACTAATACTCTTAAGAGAATCGGCCTCTCTTAGCTTAATGAAGAGCCTTATATATACGTGGATATAGATTATAAGGTCTTTATTATTTTCTATATAAATAACTTTTAAGTACTCTACTAACGTGGTTTATTAGGACCCTACGTATATTAGGACCCTACGCACTTTTCCACTACCCCACTACTTTGGAATACGATTATTTAACCATAACATATTAAATTAATTAAAACTACTCGGAATCTGATAAACTAGACATATCTATATCCTCTTGACAAGTCCGCGTATTGTGACTAGTCTTCCCATAATTCCTATAGCGCCGCGCGCCCGATTACCCCTCGTTTTGATGAACCCCTCCAGAGCGCTTGTCGCGTCGAATCTGCTTATTTACCTCCTCCTGGGCCAGAATATCGTGTGTATCCTCTATAGTAAGTGCACCCCCTTGACGGATATGATTCTTTCTAGCTCTACGACGCTTGGAAAGTGCTTCGTTTGCCTTGCGAAGAGTACGGACCTTAGTAGCTAAAAGGGTATTCTCGTGTGCCAAAATCTCCGTACCCTTTGCTAATATAGCGACGGTTGAAAAAAGCGATATTGGCGAGCTTCCTTAATGGCAGGTAATACGATTCCTAACTAAAGTCGTCTATGAGAGGGCGTTGGTCGGGTTGCGTGGTGTTTGAGAGACCCAAGGGTTAGTGTCGGCAGAGGGGGGGCTAGTTAGTATTAGAGTCCGTAACTTGATATTAAGCTTTGATATTACCGCTTGAGGATCGAAGGGAATTAGGCCAGCTCCGCGGAATCCAGCTTGGGCGTTTTGGACCATTATTAACTATAGATACGCTACTTTGAAGGCGATAAAGAACTCGACCTTAGTGATGTGGTTAATATGGGCTTTCATGAAGTCTTCGATTTACCGGCCGTATATCCGCTTTAATATACTAAAACATCTAATATCGAGTGGTTGGGTTAAATGAGAGGAATGGGGAGGTAATCTAAGAGTTATGATATTATGGGACTTGCAGTAGTCTTGGAATTCGATTAATTCGTGGCTCTTATACCTATCTAGAACTAGTATTCAATATGGGCCCTTTATGCGAGGAGTAGTATATTTATCGAAGTGTTTTAGCTATTCTAGACCCATCTCATTATTTGTCCACCCGTTATTTGTAGGTTTAATAACCTAATCGCGTGGGAGGTTGGTCTCGGAGTACTAGTTCACGAGGTGGTTAACGCCTTAAATAGCTAAAAATGGAGGGATATCCTAACCTTCGCTATTAATACAAATAATCGCTGTCGCCCATTCCCGATTACCTAGCTATACTCCCTTGGCTCTACCACATCGATTAGCACGTGTAACGACTATCCTAGGTATAATCATGCCTATTATAAAGCCGGTCTCATCGAAGTTATAGAAATCGCCGTCCACTATACCATATTTGGCCCTCATATTCTAAACTAGTTAGAACCACGCGCTAATTAGCTCAGGATCTTCGTATAAGGCTCTTTGGAAGTCATAAACGCGATTGAAACGTGTCTTTAACTCTGGGCGGCGTTATATAAAGTAATGTGCCCAGAGCTGTCCGACTAGTTTCGCTCTCTGATATTTTCGCAAATAATTTGCTATATCTTCCATATTAGTCTACCGGGGGGGGGAACCCTCTAGAATCCCGATCGAGTATATGATTAATAATAATTGTCTCTTCTAGCTTAGTCAAATTGTAATTTGCTGGCCGACGGTCGCGGATTGAAGTATGGCCGTTCATTCTGAGACGAAGTGTAGATTCGGGGACCTTGTAGATCATTATAGCCTTTCGATGACTTAGTTTTCTTCTGGACGTTTAAATAGCTTTAATAGCTAAAATAATTCGCGCTTCTTGAGTTTGAACTTGTATTGTTGGGAAAGAAAACGCGTGTTGAAGTAATGGGGTGGGAAAATCGAGAAAAGTGCGCAGGGTCCTAATATGCGTAGGGTCCTGATAAACCACGTTATAAGAATAACGAAGCGTGCGCTAAATCAATAATCGCTCGAATTAAGGAGGTTTACGAGCTTCACGATATATAAGATATAGAGTAGTTTCTAGGAGTTCGGGTAATTAGGGACTATAAAGCTAGAAAGCTCTAGTTAGTCTATAATACATATATTAAGAAGATTACTAAAAGATTTAATATAGTAGATAGGAAGTGCCCTAGTACTCCTTTACCTAGAATCGAGCTACAGAAACACACTAGTTAAGCTTATTTATACTAAATTAAGGTATATTAAGAGAAGGTGGGATCACTATTCTATATAGTAATTATAATTAAGCTAGACGTAGCCTTTATAGCTATAGTGCTCTCTTAATTCCTTATGAACCTAGCTCTAGAGTACTTTATAGCTATAGACTAGGCTCTTAGATATCTATTTAGAACTAGGTTTTTAGCTATTTAGTATAATAGAGAGTATAGAGAAATGTAATTATAGATCACGCCTAATTCGTCGTATATAGATAACCTAGATACACGTCGTTTAAGCTATAGCTATATGATTTCCTTATTCGGTGGGCTTATTATATAGAAAGCCGCTTACTAGAATATAGTAATAACCTCTTTAACTAAATCAGAAATACTCGGAGTCGCTTATATAGTAAAGGAGACTATAGCTCTATAGAGGCTATTTAAGGATTTACGCTTAGATCTTAGAGAGCTCTAGATAATCTTTTACGATAATTAATAAACTATTTAACTAATTACTAGGTAAAATAAGAGGATTACTATAAAGCTCCGTTATATTAATATCTAAAATATATAGCTATATTAAGAGTATAGTAAAGGCGTATTTAAGATTATATACCTAGAAATGAGTATTATACTAGTAGACGGACTCACGAAAAATCTACCTCGCTATAAGTTCGAGAGCTTTAGAGCTTTACTAAACCTTTAGGATATTAGAGTAAAGATTAAAACGATTAATTAATAAGAATTAAGGCTTTCTTTTATGCATTTTATTTATAGAATCTAATAAATAGTAGAGTATAAAGCTAGAGGGGAAGAGATCTAAAGACGCTTAATAATAGTATCGACGAGCTTATATAAAAGGCCCTTTACTTAATTAGACTATTCCTTAAGGCTCTCCTTAACTACTTTGCCCTTACCTTTAGCTTTGCCTTTGCCTTTAGTAATAGTAGGGATCTCTTTATCCTTAGAACTAAGCTCCTAATCCATATCCTTATTATCGTTTAAGCCCTCCTTATTAGCTTTAGTAATCTTAAGTATAGTATAAATAGAGTGCCTAAGATAAGAGATATACTCTAAAAGATTAGAATTAGTAGTACTAATAAGGGGAAAGAGCTTACCTTCTTAGTAATAGACTTATTAGTATACTTAACGAGTAAGAGCTATATAATAGGGATATAAGAGAGCGGAATAGGAATATAAGAATAACTAGAAGCGCACTTCTAGTAACGAGTACCTTTACTAATAGTATTATAGCAAGTATCGTTACTCTTTCCCTTAAGAGTAGAAGATACTATTTCAAGTTAGACAAGCTTTGGAATAGTGTATAGTACTTATAGTAACTAAGGCAAGGAACCTCTCGAACTAGGCCATAAGTAAGACAAGGAGTTCTTGATTTTGCTTTACCTTTAGTAGGAGCCTTAGGTAGAGGAGTACTAGGAGCGCTAAGGGACTTAGTGAACTATAGAATATGAGCTATATATCTATAGATCTAGAGATCTATTTATAGTAAACTTATAAGCTATATTACCACCTATAAAGTTAGTAAATATAGCGAAAAGCGTGTCTAGAACACTATACCTAAGATCTACGAACTCTCTTTACTAAAGGAGGGGGTTAGGTTAATAATCCACATATACGAGCTATATTTATAATAATTAGAAGTATTAGAAAAGAGCTCTATAAGTATATAGTAGAGTTTATATTAATATAGAAGCTATAAAGTAATAGAATAAGGCTCTTTTTATACCTATTCCCGGGAAACTAGTTAATCTAGGGGAAGCGACTACACTAGTCCTAATATGGATACGGCTCTCAATATCGTTGAAAATTCCGAAAAATCATTAATTAACGTATTTTTGAATAATTTTATAAGTAATTTTACGAAAAATCGACTATTCTAATTAGGAAAGTACTAAAATCGTACTTTCCTAGGGGGTGTATTATATAGCTATAGGTATAGGATCTCTGTATATAGTCTAGTGCGATTAGTTCACTTAGTTAAGATCTAAGGAACTTATTCCTAGAGATCTCATGCTTTACTATAGTCTTTTCTAACTAGCTTTAAATTAACTCTTTTCTATAAGAAATACTACTCCCTACTCTATAATCTTTATATGTATTAATTTGCTATAGGAGTCTTATTCATAAGTAGTTATAGTTATCTAGTACTATAAGCTTCTTATTATAAAGTAAGTAATCTCTAGATATCTCCTATAAGTTAGTCTTATAGCGAGCCTTCTCTCAATTATCTTCTAAAGATAGATCTATAAGGTTTTCTTATATAACCTCATTCGTGACTATTAGTTTATGAATTCCTCTAGGCTTTGAAGGGGGAGGGGTAGAGACTAATTTATTAATAGTAGCGAGGATTATACTAAGATAGAAAATTATACGTGTCTTCTTAGCTTCTTTAGCCTACTTCTATATAGTTATAAGCTTATCCTTTCTAGATAATATATTAGTAATCGTGTTCTCTTTACTTAGCTAATAAGTAATCTAAAAATAGAATAATAATAAGATATTTATTTATTATATCTATTACTTATTTAAGAGCTTCTTTATCTCGAAGTACTTAAGTACCTTATAATTTATAATAATAAGAAAAGTAGATAGACTAATTAGTTCTACCTACTATTCTTATAACTCTTAGATAATAATAAATAGTTCTTTATTATAGATTTTATAATAGAGCTAAGTATCCTTAAGAGCCTTAGAATAAAAGGTAACAGGGTACTATTATCTATCCTTAGTACTCTTCTAGGTTAGTACTCCTATAGTAACTAGGTCTAAATAGTCGGTTTCTAGTCGGGTTTCTTAGTTATACTAGAAATAAAGTAGTATAGATACTAAGATAAGTAATTCTCTAAAGTATTTATAGGTGTCTTATTAATTCTCGTTAAGTATAAACTTCGATAGTATATCCTTTTTTAATTAGTTAGTTCATGTAATATATAGCGGGTTACACGTGACATTAGCTCATGTGATATACCTCGGCTCTCGGGTAGTAGGGTCGGCGATTAGGAGGATTAATGATCCCATTATATTACAGGAATACCACTAATTAGTAGGCTAGTTAGTACTTATTAATTACTAGATTATACGTACGTCATTCTAGGCTCCTATTTACAGGAGCCTACCCTAGACCTCTAAGGAGGGATAGAGATTAGTTCTATACTAAATTTGACACTAGTAATTTTTAATACTATAACTCTAATTCTACCTATTACCTTATTACCTACTAATAACTACCTTATAAGCTAATCTCTCTACCCTTAAGGGAGGTAGTTTAATAACGTAATAATATCGCGGAACCTATAAAGTATATAGTAGCTTATCGTCGACCCTACTCCTAAGGAAGAAGTTAATTAGATTAATCCTTAGGGAGGAAATAGAAACGGTAAAGGCTCTTCTAATACTTTTAATAGAGCTATTTAGGTATCTCCTAGAGGTAGCCCTAATAATAATAATAATCTCAGTAACGAAATTAATACCCTAATTAAGGCCCAAGTCGCTACTACCTAAGCTATGAAATAGACCTTACGGTATGAAGTTAAAGTACTCTAATAAAAGCAGGAATTAATAGATATGATTAATTAACGTATCCTTTAGTTAGAATAATATAAGGGTACCCTTCGGGATACCTTAAGGTTCTCTATATCTTATTCAAGTTCTACTTATAAGTCTACTTTATCCTTAATAGTAATTCCTACTAGAGAAGGTCCTAGAATAGGGCTAGAATCTACCCCTTTTCCTAATATAATAGGTTTTAAGAGTAATCTCGATACTATTTATTAGGAGCTACTATATAATATCTTAAAAATAATATTAGACTAGAGAAACTTCTTAAGGTCTAGATACTAGCCTTATATTATAGAAGATCCCTTAAAGAATAGAGGATATCATATCTTCCTAGGAGGTAGTCTTTAGGACCTAGCCTTAGACTTATAATAGATACTCTTCTAGAGTTAATTCTGCTATAAGTACCCTTAGGGACGACCCTCACGATACCTAGGAAGCTACGATAAAGTAGAGTCCTCTAGCCTATAAGATTAACTAGGAGAAGTTTAAAGCCTATTTAGTAGACATACTCTAGGCTCCTTAGACCTATTAGTAAGACGCCTTTAAGGAGATTCGAGATCTTTATTAGAAGGATAGAGAGACTATTACCGAGTTATATACTTAGATAATTAGTCTTAAATTAACTAGGACCTATGCCCTAAAAGGGACCAGGTCTAGACTCTCGATACTACTCTATCTAACTTTAAGACTTATTAAATACTTATATCTATCCTTTTAGGTAATAAAGCGGCGTCTATTTTAGAGTAGTTAGAGAAAGTATAGAAAGTAGAATATACTACTTACCCCAAATTAAAGAGCTAAGGGGGGAAGCTAGTAAGGGCAACTCTACCTAGAAAGATCCTAACTCTATAAATTCTAATCTATAAGAGTACTAAAAGAAGAAGGAAAAGAACCAAAAGCCCAGAATAACTTAGGTAGTAGTTCAGCTCCTTCTAAGCCTTACTATAGTACTAGTTCTAATATAATAAATATCTACTAGACTTATAATTAGAAAGGATATACTTCGGGATCTAT
>JAJTUR010000352.1:0-17367 GCA_021399475.1 Hyaloscypha finlandica
CTATTACGGCGGAGTCGGCGCTATTCACGGAGTATTAGGAGTAGCCCTTTCGAGGGTACCTAAAATATACTAAGATTAGGGATAAGACAATATATAGTCTCGAGTTCTAGCTATTATATATCTAGGAGTACGAGTACCTCTACTCCGAAGCCTTAGGTATATATTCTAATAAGGAGACGGCTATAGAGGCTATAACCCCTCACGGCGCTAGTATACCTTCTAAGATATATCCTACTACTATTCGTCCTTAGATAAAGTGTCTTCGGTAGATAGATAAAGAGGATATAATGGTACTTAAGATAAGGGACAAGGATAGCTACTCGTGGGAAGAGATTACTAAAGCCCCTTTACTCCTCCCCTACCGGACCCTAGAGGCGATCTAGTAGTACTACTATACGATCCAAGCAGGCGTTAGTGAAGCTAATATCTCGAGTAGTTAGTAGTAGAAGAGATAGCGAGGCTAGCCCCGGAAGTAAATATAAGGCTAGCTAGTGAAGCTATAGGAAGGGTATGAGATTTTCAGAGGTATTATGGGAAGTAGTAGTTTTATCGATAGATTAATAGCCTATTAGATAAGAGAATAGAGCGGTAGAAGAGATAGGAGAGAGGGAAAGAAGGAGAAGTAGAGGTTCTTTATTACTTATATTAAATATCTAATTAATTAGTATTTTAATATACGAACTTAGTACGCTTCTTAATCACTGCGATTTTTAAGCTATAATAGATTAGTAAGCGACGATACTATAAGAAAAGGTGAATTATGTTAAGAGGGGTTTCGCGGGGCTATTATAAGTGGGCTCGATATCGTGTAATTTGAAGCTATATTTATAATTCCTTTATATTAAGGGCATAGCTTAGTAAAAGTAGAGATTAATCCAAATACTACTATATAGAAGACCAAATATTAAATCGTCCCGATATCCTTAATTTAGGTAGTTCTATGCTTTCTATAGTATCTTCTTATACCTCTATTAATATCTAGCTACCCTAATCCTCTATTAACTCCTCTATTAACTATAATCCTCTCTTATCTAACTTCGGGTACTTATAAAGCGTATAAAAGTCTAACTAGAACTCGCGGGCTACTATATAATTAGGTATATGCTTTCGTAGAAGACTCTTTCACTCAAAATCTTCCTCCCCTAAGCTAATCCCTATATAAGTAAACTCCTACTAAACTAGGAAATAGCTACTACCCTCCTAGTTAAGAATACCGGCCAGATTACCCTCCTTAATAATAATATTTACCCTATTAGATTACTATAAGTAAACGTGAACGGGCTCGCTAAGGGCATATGCTCTCGTAAACGTTAGTAAGCCTTCTCAAGTATAGTCTCTAATAACTTAGTTATCTCCCTCTATAGCTCATCGTTAGAGGAAAGAGGACTATATAGAAGACTATAGCTATTCGGGAATAGAAAAGTAGAATATATTAGTTATCTATCGATACTCTATATCTATAGTAAATAGTATCTATAGTAAATAGAGTTTACGAAGCTCTAAAAGGTATTTAGCTATTTACTTCATAATACGTTCTTTATTAGCTATAGATAATATTAGCTATATAGTATCGAGAGGTTTACTATAGATACGCTTTGTGAGTATAAAATAGTAGTTATTATCTTTTATCTAATCCTCAATAATAATAGGAACCGGAATTAAAGTCTTTTCCTTCAGGAATCGGATATTACTAGCTTCGAAATTCGGTAGGTTACTAGATCGTTCTTTGAGGATAAACTAAGAACCTAGAGACTATACCCCTCGGTTACTAACTCTATAGAAAAGCTTAATATAGCTTTAATAATAGTAATAGTATTAACGTTCTAGTGTCTAGCTATACGCCTCGTAAGGTATAGTAGAAAAAGAAAATTAATTAGTAGTAGTCGTTCGTATTAGACCTTTATACGAAATATTCAGTTTTCCCTTTAGTATTACTTTTTTCTACTTAGAGCCGCACTTATATAAGTTAAGTATAGCTAGTGCTTAGGCGGAATTAATGTCATTACTATAGTTTAGATAATAATACTATTTCGATTCTAGAACCTCTCTATTATCGATACTAAGCTAACTTCACGAAAGGTATATCCTAGTTAAACCGTCTAACTTAGCTGAGAATTAACTATAAGACCTATCCTCTCTTATTATTCTCAAGTATTAAGGATACTAGGACTAAACTACCTACTATTATATGACTAGAGATAACCTCTACTTGTTATTCTCACACGACTCTACTAGTAGAGAGCGTAGGGTATTAGATTAGTACTATATATAAGTATCACAAGATATAGACTCTATAATAGAAGATACTATATACTAATATATAGTACATTAATTAATCGATGATAAAGCTATTATAGAATTAGCTAAGATTACGAATATATTACCCCGTATTCCTAATATTAAGATAATCCGGTATATAACTAATTCTTGATATATTTAAGCTTATCCCCCTAAGCGAATAACTTCACTCTCGTAGTCCCTTAGGACTCTAGAGACTATAATAGCCTAGAGCTATTTACTTCAGAGTAGTATTCTCTATTACTATCTCGTGCTTTCCCTCTTAATGTTTTCCCGGCGTCGTCCTCAATTCACTATCTACTATTTTACTATAATCTACTTTACTTATAACTAGTGAGGCTATTTACTAATATAATTCTATAGGTCGACTCCTTTTCCTTGGTTTTTTGAATACTCCCCCCTTAATCCTCTGAGATAAGGACATATCGGGGGTAACGTCTCGCGAAGTAATATAGCTTAATTAACTATTAGCTTCTTCTAGAGATATAGTATTATGACTTATTTAGTTAGAGAGATAATAGCTTTCTAACCCCTATAAAAGTCTAGATTCCCCTAGCTCGGAGTACTATAAGACCTCAAAATCTAGATCGGGTAGTAAGTTATTAATAACTAAATAGATTCTTTTCAAGTGAGTTAGTATCTATATATTATAGACGTTTTTAGTGAATTTGTAAGAGGTCTACTTATCTCTACCTTCTTCACTAGTGAAATTAAACTTCTTAATAGGGTAGTAGTAGAAGGTAGTCTTACTTCTATTAATTAGAGTATAGTAGCTATAGATCCTTACTATACTATAATCGTGCGAGATTGAAAATACGAGGATTTCTCGATAGAGTTCTTTTTCGCGCTTCACTAGCCTAAAGAGTTCGATAATACCCCTCACTACTATCGTTATACTATGAGTATTCTACTAATCTATGATATCGAGTACTATAGTACTATACTTTACTTTATAGGTTAAGAACGAGAAGTATATAAAGTATATAGCTATAAAGAAAGAAGTTTCTATAAGCTCGCCTATAAAAGGTTTAATCCTTTAGAGCTAATCTTCTATAAATACCTCTCGCTTAAATACTATAGAGTAGTCGGGTTATAGATAGGTCTTAGTAATTAGGATAGAATTATTTTAGTCTTCGTTAATACTTTCGATTAGAATCTTGAGATACTTAGTACTACGTATAGCTAGGATTTCTATAGAAGAGATAATTAATAGTGAAATATTATAGACGACTCTCGCCTCATTTTTATTCTATATTATCTCACAAGTATCTTCAAATAGATTATCGTGAAATAAGGAATCGTTAGGAAATATTTACTCGGTCTCGAGGAAGGCTCGGTAAAGGCTCTTACTCGTAGTTATAGTACCTAATTCGGATTTTCTCATAAAGCTACCTTTAGTTATAAGTATAGTTTCATAGTATATATCTTAGTATAGAGCACTTTTGACGTCCCTTAGCTTTTAATTACTAGAGCTAGTAGAGCTAGTCTCTGATTACTTACTACGAAGAGAGGATATCGACTTCGCCCTTATAAGTAAGTAATTTATATTATTCTCAGGCTCCTAATATTTCTCAAGCTAGTTATCCTTTATGAAATCTCTCCTAGTTTAGTCGTCTTAGTCGAAGTATTCCTTAGGTTACCCTTTATTCCGAATCTAATATACGATTAGATTAATCTTGTCATTAGTGATACTATTCGCCGCTAGCTAGTTAATTATATCCCTAAAAGCCGAGTATATAATAGATATTCGTAGTCGCTTTCGAAGGTACTTAGTTAGTAATTCTTGTGCTCATTTTCGTTTTTGATCCTTATCTTATAGAGGGATAGATGGATTCTATAGTAACTTAACTTGAGTTAGCTTTATAGTATAGTAGAATAGGAGTGATATACCTCTTTACTAGGAGTATTACTCTATAGGGAGGGAAGTAGGTACTTTAGTTCGGTATTCCCGTATAGGCGTATGCTCTAATAAGGTAGTTATAGTCGTTCCTTCTTAATACCTTAGTCTTTTAGTAGTGAGGGTTATTACCTAACCTTTCGAGTATTTAGTTTTACTTAATAAGGAGCTATATCGACTAGATAGAGGAGGAGTAAGAGGTGAATTTATATTACTACTAATAGTCGAAAGTAGACGGAAGGATAAGACTAGACTAGGTTAGTATTAGTACTTGGAATACCGACTCGTATATAAGGATATAAGGAGCTTATAGCTTCGGGGCGTTATTTAGTACTATACTAGATAAAGATACTATCTGCTTACTACTTCGGGGAAGGTATTACACGTGATCGTGCTCTTAAACGTCTCTAGTACTATAATCGTCGTCTTCCGTAAATTATTATAATATATCTGACGAAATCAATTACCCGATAGGATTTAGCCTAAAAGATATTATTTCTTAGGGAATTTCAGGAATGATATACCTTAATGAACCTTTATAGACTATTAATCTAGAGGTAGAGCTAATATTTGTCTTGAGGGTTTAGATATAAAGAGAATAAGTAGTACTAAAGTAAATAGATATACTATATTGAGATTTCTAACTTGAGCCTCGCTATTATAGGTAACTTAGAGACTTGGGTTATTAGAGCCCTAGCCTTTTATATATAGTATTAACTAGTGTCTAACCTAATTTATATAAGGCTTCCCTTATCTTTCCCCTACCTATTCTATAGAATTCACACGTTACTAATTTGTCTCTATATCTTCTGATATATACTAACTAGTACGTGTATTACTTTATTAGTACCTATACCTTCTCATAGAAACTTTAATAGTAGTTGTCCTATCCTGCTATAGAGTAGGCTAATAAGCTTTAGTGTGATATTCAACGCTATATTACGTTAATAAATCAAACGGGTATTATGTATTAATAAGTACTAGTATTTAGTCTATTAATACGGGGCGGCTCAGAATATATCGAGTCTACTATATTAGGTATTTTATATATACTCTAGTAATAAGTAGTATTATTATACCAAGTATAGGAAGGCTATATAGATACTAATAAGTTACTTAATTAATCTTCTTATATAAGAAGGTTAGTTTAACCCAAAGTTCAAAACTTAATATAGTAAAACAAATAGTTTCCCCGAGTAATTCCACTTTTGGGAAGTTAGTCTTCAAATATTTGCCGAAATATTAGAGGTAGTAATCTTAGTTAAGGTTAGTAAATAATTAAACTTACCTTCTCACTCTTTATAATACTAGTATCTCTAATTAACTATAATAGAAAACATATGTACTAAGGCTACCCCTACTATAATCTACTATAAGTATAACTATAAGACAGATAGTATCGAAAGGATATACTACTATAGTAAATATCCGAATAGCCTGAACTATATAAACCCCACTTATAATTATTCTATTACTAATAATAAAGTAAATAAGTAGTGTGACAACTATATTATAGTAAGAAGGGGAATAAACTAAATAGTCGAGGGTAATCACGTGATAGTATTCATGAGGCTTCTTAATTAGCTTAAACGAGAGATGTCTCTAGGGGTATAATTAGGGACTAAGAGGGACGTATATACCTTACTAAATTATCACGTGTACTAGAGACAGGAATATAAAACTTCGAAATCTCATAATATTTCTCTATCTTACTATATACTTTTAAAAATATAAAACGACTCTCTCTCTCTACTAAGTCATATATCTACTCCTCTAATATAGCTAATTTCAGTGTGGGCTCTAATAGGATCGATAAGTAACTAATAGATAATCGCGCTAATTTTTCGATTATCGATTATCGACTATCGATAATAATAATTATTGATCTAGGTAGTAAGGGGCCCGGTAGAATCTACCCCTCTTACTCTCTATTCTAATTAATTAATTAATTAATTAATTAGAATACTAGTTCTTTAAAGAAAATAACTAATTTGAGATATATTAAAAAAATATTAGTTTAAGTTATTGCTTTATTAATCTATTAGCTAGCTAATTAAACTAGAAAGCTAGATATTCCTGTGTTATCATATAATAGGGCTCGCTTAATAGCTAGGGCCCACTTTTATCGATAATCCTATTAATAAAAGTGGGCCTTAGCTATTAAGCGAGCCCTATCACATCGATAGTATTAGTAATAATTATGTTATTTACGTTATATAATAGACTATTAAATAGAAATATAATAGTATAGTAATAATAGTCTACGTTTATACTAATCTTTATACTAATTAGTTTATAATTGAACTAGAAAGCGAGATGCTCATATAACAGGGCTCGCTTAATAGCTAGGACCCACTTTTATCGATAATAATTATCGATATTAATCGCTTATTAATCGATTATCTAATAACGATAGATAAGCGATAATCCTAATCGATAATTTATCAGAGCTCACACTAGCTAATTTGAATTTAATTACCCTGTTCCTCGATAAACTAGATCTTTGTCTCAGTATTATATATGCTCCCTCTTAAGGTCTTGTCTATACCCTAGATACTAATATCGTGATTAAGCTACCTTTTTAATATACTATTCTAGACGATCTAGATAACGACGTAATATTCTATTTGAATCATAGATTTCGAAGCTTCGTTATAATAAAGAGAGAACTAGTAGTATATGATACTATAGCTAATCAGTAATATACTAATATTATATGAAGGTTAGAGGTGAACTCGTTATCTTACCTATTTCTAGAGCACTTATAACCTTTAGAGGAAATATGGGTTAATACTAATAAGATGATATACTATCGCTAGACTAGAGAGCTTATTAATACTATAAGTTATATAGAGGAGCTTGGTTTTACTTACAGGGATCTCGCTATCTATAATCTTACTATTGACTCATTCAACTATCTCAAACTATTCGACTTTAGCTCTACTATAATAAACGACTATTATAATTACATAGCTGACGTTAAAAGAGACTACTCTAGTTTAGCTATATGTCTTCACTATATCCTTACTAGAGTTGACTCCTTTACTAATATAGACTCGATATAAGAGGTTCGGTAAATCAAGAGCTAACTACTAGGGGGTTATAGTAGTATTAGAGCTAGTACTAAAGCCCTAATAGATATTATCTAAGCTAACTAGATAGAGTAAGCTATATTAACTAAGTTTTCCTAAGTTAAGGAATATATAGAGGTGATTATTAGTATTACGGGTCCGGAAACTATATCAAAAACTTTAGAGGGATATTACTAATACTTAGAATCCTGTTATATAGAGTAGCTAAAAAGAGTAACTCTTAATCAAAGGTAGATGAATCCTAATAACTACTATATAGCCTATAGGGCTAAAGGATATAAAGCAGAATTAGATATCTAGTAATGAGGTAGAGTTCTTTAATATTTATCTAACGATAATAGTTATAGGGCTATAATATACTATACTCTACTCTAGCTATTACTACCCCTCTATAAACTAATACCTTAGTCGTTAGCTAATATCCTAGTTATGTAGTATAATATAATAGTGTATATATATTTAAGTTTATCTACTAATACTACTTTAGCTTTACACTACTAAGTATAGTAATCCTTCCTTAGTATTATTCACAAAAGCCCCTTTATAAAAAGAATATTCACTATCGCCTACTATTACTACTTAGTGACACCGAATACGACACTGTCTATTAAACCTATCCTACTTTAATATAGAGGTACTACGTTTCAACTATAGATATAGTGTCTCTCAAAGGCTATTTGGTCTAACTCCTAATAGCTACCTCGAATTAAATATATCCTTCGTTGTGTCTCTATCTATAGGAGAAGGCTATTAAATAATATCGTGATACTCTCGTAATAGGCTTAGTATAGTCGAAAAATAATTATTTGAAGCTAGAAGTCGACGTCGATATAGAGTTACTTTGCCTCCTAGTAAGTTACTTATCTAATAAAGATTTATAGCTATATATAGGGTATATATATATATAATCAGGCGCCGGAACCTGACCTCTCTTTACTATACGACTCGTAATCTTGAGGGTATCGGATTACTAAGTAAATCATATAGTATCGAGCCCTACTACAGACCTACGAACTCTACTTTTCGTAGGTAGCAGGGGCTTACGAACTCGACTTTTTCGTATATAGGTAGCTTACCTAGGATGTATTTACGTAATATAATATAGACCTTATAATAGTAAAACCTTTTCAATTTTAACTTACTATTTCTAGGGAAAGTAAACTAATCATAATATCCTTAGTAGTTATTATATTATTATAATATATTTAGTACTATCGCCGCCTTTAGTAATAATAGCTAGGATCACTATAGTTGAACGACACCTCCTAGAGAATTAGTATCTACTTCGAAATCCACTAGTATTACTTTTCGATCTTCAGAATTCTATAGGATATTCGGCGGCTATATATTATAATACTCGATCTAGTAGGCGAGTCTCAGTAATTAGTCGAGAATATAGTATAGATATCATAATAATAATCTCAAAATACCTCCTATAATTTTAGTTATCTATCTTTATCTCTATTAATTATCTCTACTCCTCTCTAATATACTTATTCTACTTATAATTACTTAAGGTATACTCAGGTATATTAGACTCACACTTATAACTAATTTTGAGGTTCGATAAGTCTAGTTTAATTTAGTTAGATTTGGTTAGGATAGCTATTTCCGAGCTAAGAGACCGTCTAATAAGGGATTAAGTAATAGAATAATCCAAAGATAGTACGATTAAATAGCCCTAACTACTCGACTTATATACTATAACTATGAGCTCGAAGATCCGTTTAATATTATTAGTACTACTAATATACTACTCGGTAAACTTGATTATTCTTTTCATATATTCATCTATATTTAAGGGAAGTAAAGCGGTATAATGCTCGAAAAGTACTAATATATACTAGAAGACGAAAACATAGTACTCCTATAAAAAGCTAATATTAGGGGATACTAGCTCTTCTTATATTGTAGTAGGGGGACAATACAACCAAACAAATAGAGGGAGACAAAAGCTGATGCAATTTGCTAAGGAGGGAGGACAGCGAAGCTGTCCACGCACGCGCTTTTATCCTGCTTCGCTTAGGGCATTACGTGATAGCCGTCCACGTGATCCCCACTACAATATCGACTAATATACGAGTATGTCCGAGGGTAAGAAGGCTTATAAGATATATTCCTAGTTATTATTAGCCTATTTTCTGTCCTCTATAGAAAAGAAGGTCTTCTTAGGATTAAGGTAATCTATTAGTTCTAGTATATACTAGAGTATAGTTTGTCCTCTAGTTAAGATCTCCTATATATCGAATACCGCTATATATGTAACTTAAGTAAAACCTAAGTATCTACTCTTCTACCTTATCTGGTATATACTCTAGTATATATTACTACTCGAAGATACAAATCTAGAATAGTAGGGATACTTGTTTTTCCGGAGATAACGTCGAAGGACCTATACGAGACATATATATTCCAAGCCTTTACCTCGGGCGAAGTGAAGTATTCCTATAGCTAGTCGGTATACTAATTAGATTCGAATATAAGCGGTAGCGTACTATAGTGGGGTTTTTTGTCTTGTCTCATATCTAGTGACTACCGTCACGTGTCCTGCTTTCCCGGCTTACAGGCACTAGTTAGAGGGTTATATAAGACTTCTATTCTTATATACGATTAGTTCAGATAATATATTAACCTTTTAAGCTTCTTATTTTCGATCCTTCCTACTACTTTACTATTAGTACTAAGAGTCTTTAGAGTACTACTTCTATTATTTAAGTCCTTACCTCCTATTCTACTACCCCCTATATATCTAACGCCTATATATAGTCCGAAATCTATATAATAATTAAATCCCTATTATATTAGTGACCTAGGGAAGATTCAAATCACAATAGTCGGTATTTTTGGATTACGTAGGTATCTCCTAGACCCTAAGGGTATAGTTACTCTTAGTTACTTTTACGCGTTTTTTTAGTTCTAGTCGTACGAGTTTTCTGAAGTTAGAATACTAGTTAGTTAGTTATTAAGCTTATCTATTTATAGTTATAGAGGCGCGTTCATTTATATTAATCCTATAGATAGAGCAGTTCGCGAAACTATTTCCTTAGTTATACCTTTCGATAACTAATATCCTTATTACGCTTATCTATAATATATATATAATCGTTAGGCGATAGAAGGACTCCTCTATATTAGCCTATTTTGCTAGGGAGTCTATAGTTTATTCTAGGGGACATAGGGTAGAGTTAGCCTATACTAAGGGAATAGTATATAGAAACTACTATAAATACTCTCGTATATAGTATTTCCCTATACGAAGACTCAAGAAGACTACGCCTTAATTATTTTGTATAGAAAGCCTATTTCCTAAGGTTCCGGGACTAGCCCTTAGAATTAAGACGATTTCCCCTATATTATAGCCCCCCCAGGAAACTAAGTAACTACCGCAAAATCCAAACTCACTACACCTTCTTATAACTCTCTTAATTATAACTACTCAAGCTATTAAGATTACCTTACTTCTAATTATAGAGCTATATTCATTATTATTATTACTTATCCTCTTTATCGTATAGGTCCTTGTCCGTGATTTAGACACTACGATGACCGATTCCTTAGGCTCTAGCCTCGATATTGAGATAGATCCTATCGCCTACTCCCGGGTAGGCGCTCCTCCCGTCATACCTATACTACCCGTAGATCTCTCTATTAAAGATACTTAGACTATACGTCTCGTATAAGCTATACCGTCTACTACCGCCCGGGAATACCCTATTTCTAAGGACCTAATATCACGGAGTTTCTAGATTAATATAAAGGCTAGTATAAAGACTATTATATCCTCGGTTTAGCTATAGTTACTCGCCTTCCTTAGTATTACTATATAACTATTACGTAGTATATTTATATAATACTAGAATAGGTTTCTAACGACTAGGCTACCCTTAGAGTTATCCTATACCGAGAGTATAGGGAAGAGGATACTTACTAAATAACGAGAACTCGAGGGTTTATAGAGGCCTAGAAGAAGAAGGGCTATACTAAGGGAACTAACTTATATTAGTTCTATTAATAATACTCTACTTCCTCTTAGTACTTAGTAGATAATTACTTACTAGAAGGTTATACCTAAGCCCTTTAGTTTCTAGAAGGAATTCCGAAGGCCCTTCGGGAGAAAATTATCTAGAAGTATAGTATAGAGCTTAATATTACTAGTATAATGAATTTCAAGGCCTTTTCTCGTATAACTATTAAGTATTATGAGTCTAATTAAGCTAATAAGGAAATAACTAATTATTAAGACTATTCCCACACCTATAGTATCCTTATAAATAGCCTTTAAGCTCAGATAACGATAGTAAAGGATCTCACTACTCTTATTCCTATTCGTATAGAAACTTAATTAGTACCCCTCTTCTATTAATATATAGCCTATAATCCCTGAGACCCCTATATCCGATATAGTAGGACTTACGAAAGCTATATAAGCCCTAGTATTATCTCTTAGCGGTATATAAAGCTCTTCTCTAACTAGTAATATATCTAGCTCAAGCGTATGTCCCTTAGCTAGCCTAGAGAATTAATATCGAGCTCGACCTAACTATTACTTCTTATGTTTCTCCTCCTCTTATTAGGCGGTTCAATATCTAGAAGTACTAGCTCTTTATATTACCGGTATTATATACTTTAATTAATAGAATTAGGTCTATACTAGCCCTATAGGCTCGGGAGAAAAAATGTTCTAGTTTGCTCTAGGAAATACTAGAGTCCTATAACTCAAGTAGTTTTCTTAGTATACGAATTCAAACTCTCTGCCTATCCTAGAAACTAAGGTTTCTTCTCTCTCCTTAGCTATAGAAGAATAGGACCCGGGTATAGAGTTAGATAAGGAAGTAAGAAACTTCTCTTAGGTAAAAGATAAAGATAAGTAAGTTATTATTAGTACCTCTAGGGCTAAAAAGAAGAAAGATAATAAGCTATATAATAGATTAAAGGATAGTCATGACTAATATAGAGTATTAAAGAACTACTAAGAGAAAGAAACTAGTATTACTATAGCCTAATACCTTAGGAGTAGGAAGTAGAAGCTAGTTATATCTATAGATGAAGTAGAGGAAGTAACTTAATAAGACGTTCCTATAATAGACTAACTATAGCCTACCTTCGTATACTTAACCTCCCCTAAAGACTTCACTATTAAACCTATAGCTTTACCTACTATACTCGCTCGTCTCCCTCCTAATACTCGCCCTAGAGTCTATTGACTAGTAGATAAGCTTCAAGGGGAAGCTAAGCCGGAATAAGTACTAAATAAGATCCTTAATTAGAAGGTAGAAGGAATTACTACTCGAGAGCTCTTATCTAACTCTCTAGCTCTTCTGAAACTCATTTTCTAGAGTCCTCGCTATAATCTAGCTAAGCTAGGCCCTAGTATAACCGTCGCCTCTTATAACCTAGAAAGGAGTAAAGAGAACCTATATTATATGGTTTCTACTCCTAAACTCAGTATACGCCTTAATAGAATAACTCAAGTTAAGGCTATAATTAATACTAGAGCTGAAATTAATATCATGACTTAAGGACTTACCGATAATTATAGCCTAGTAGTCACTAGTAACCCTTACTTAACCTTAGTCTCTTATAATAGAGAATATTACTCTTTTAAAGGACTTTGTAAGAACGTTTAAGTTAAGATTAGGGGTATGATATTATACGTATAGATCTTCCTTATTAAAGAAGCTAATTATTAACTTATTCTCGGGTAACCTTTTATCCTATAGACTAACCTTACTATTAAGTATACTTAGTCTAAAGTAGCCTATACTATTATCTTTAGTATAAGAAGGAATTAGTCCTTAGTAAGTAGAGTTATAAGAGTATCTAATTCGCGGAACCGAGTTCGGGAGGATATCTTTCCTTTAAATAACTAAGGGGTCCTAAGGGGAGTATTAGGACCGGAGAAACGAGTATTCCGAGGATGTTTTTATGTCTTCTTTAAGTACTAGGGATAGGATTATATATACGTTTGACCTAGGGCCTCTAGTAGGTACTACCTATAATATTTCTTTATATACGGATAGAGACTATCGTATTTCTTTAAGGTTTAATACTTATTCTTTTGTGTAGTAGAGAAGTCTTCCCCTAGTAGTATTAGTTAATAGACTATATAAACTAGTTTCTAGGAAAGTTTAGCCTATAGACTTAAGCGAGAGTATAGGCTTAGCCCCTAGTAGATTAGATAATTAGAAAGAAGTACTAGAAGAGAGGGAGGGTATTAGTATACCTAGAGTAGGACGATTTTCTTAATAGTTAATTCTAAAGTTCTCTTATATTATTCCTAGCTCGTGTTTAATAGAGGACCGAAAGAGGGCTTTGAAAATTGGTCCGGGATTATTATATAAGGAGAGAGAATTACTATTCGTGATATTAGATAATAGAGAAGGGGTATTAGCTTAGGACTTTAGCTACTTGGGCTTACTAAAGCTAGAAGTGTCTCTACTATTAGAAATTCGTACTATTCCGTATAAGGCTTAGTAGGAGCCTAGCTTCTCGGTACTACGGGCCTTAGTTTCAGTAGTTAATTAGCTCGTACGAGAATGTCTAGATATAGGTATCTTTAAACGTTGTAATAGTCCTTATTAGAATCCTTATTTCCTAGTAGGAAAGAAAGAGACTTCTAAGTACTATATAGTATAGGCGGCTTTACACGTAAATAAGGTCATAATTAGGGATACTAATTTACCCCTAAGTATAAACAAATTCTTAGAATACTTTACTAGCTATACTATTATAAGCTTAGTCGACTACTTCTCTAGCTATAACTAACTCCCTTTAGCTAAGAAGTATAGGGATATAACAGGGTTTATAATATCATATAAGCTTCTTTATTATATAAGGATCCTCTAAGGAGCTACGAACTTAGTCGCTTAGTTTATTCGAATTATGTACTATATCCTTCGAGACTTAATACCCTTAGTTTATATAGCTTACCTTAATAATATTAGAGTCAGGGGTCCTTTAACTACTTACGATAATACCGAAGACTTACCTAGGATTCGGAGATTGTATGAGAATATATTTAGAGCCTAGATTAGGTTCTTATGTTACTAGAGAGGGCTAGGTTAACTATATCTAGACCGAAATTATAGTAGTATATAAATAGTATTTAAATTATTAGCTATATCTATTCCTTTAAAGGGAGACTACCGGAAATAGCGAAAATCATTAAAATCTTAGAGTAGCCTCTACCCCGTGATATTATATAAGCCTATGCCTTTATTAGTATATGTGTCTATTACTAGATCTAGATTAAATACTTTACTAAGATTATAGTTCCTATTTACGAGCTTTTCTAGAAGAATTAGGTATTTGTCTAGATATACGAATATTAGCTTACTATAGATACTCTTAAAATACTCTTAATATCTTCGCCTACCTTAGTTACCCTAGACTTCTTACTAGGAGCTAGGTTAATTATTCTCGCGGTAGATACTAGTCTTACTAGATAGAGTATAGTCTTAATATAGGTCGGCTAGTATAATAGAGAGTATTACCCCGTATAATATGAGAGTAGTTATTAGAGTCGAGTAGAGGTATCCTATAATACTATAAAGTGTGAATACCGAGGAGTTCTAAAGGTACTTAAGAAATATAGGGGCTAGCTCTATAGCGTGAAGTTCCTCTTAGAAACTAACGCTAATATTCTAGTTATATAACTTAATAGGGCTACTTCGGACCTACCTAGGTTACTTCTTATAAGGTAGATTACTTAGATTAGACTATTTAACTTTAATATTAAATATATTAGGAAAGAAGTATATAGCGGCTAATGTTTATCTCGTTAACTATATATATCCTAGAGATAGAGGAGGAAGATAGTAAGGAGGAAGATATTAAGGATTTTGTAGATACTTAGCTATTCTCTCTGAGGATTACTCTTATCTATATAGAAAGCTTACCTCTACTTACTTATAAAGTACCCTCTTACTTAAGTATTATTACTTAAGCCTAACCTAAGCCTATTCCTTACTTAGAAGGCTTCTATTCCATACACTACTAATAGTATACTCGCTAGCTCACTACACTCGAATAGCTCATTAAATAAAGCGCGGTAGAGTATAGACTATTCAAAAATAATATAGTTAAGTTTCTTATACGAGATTAAACGCTTTTCCGGCGAAATCGTAGTATACCTAGGAGGGTAGTAGACTCTCTAAAGGAGCGGGAAGATATTAAGATAGCCGTATATGAGGCTAGAGGTTATAAGCCTAGGGAGGCTACTTTCCGTAAAATTACTAATTACTTCTAGTAGAAAGGGTAGTATTAAGACATAAAGATATATATGAAGAGCTACGAGCGCTATTAACTTATAGCTTATATAAGGTAATAGTGAACTATATCTTACTTAGGTGAGTTTATAGCGTAAAGTAGCCTTAGATATAGTTCATATACCTTTATATTCGGGTAAAGATAAGCTTATATTAGCTTAGGGAGAAGGCTTGGATAAGTTAAAGGGAGAGCGCTAAAAAGCGCTAATACTAGATCTATTACTAGGTTCATTTTTGAGGAGGTTATTATTAATATAGGGTCTTCCTTAAGCTAGTTATAGATAGAGGGCCTAAGAACGATAATGCTATTATAAGTGAACTTACGAGTATATACGGGATTCGCTATATTATTACCTCGCTTTTAACCCCTAAGCTAATAGAATAATTAAGAGGGGGCATAAGCCTATAGTTACTGTTTAACTAAGGCTATAGAAGGTAGTATTAATAATTAGGTTTTCTACCTTCTAGCTATACTTTGGTAAATTAAATCATAGCTAAAGTTACTACGGTCATACCCCCTTTTACCTTAAAGGGGGATAAGAAAGTCTTTTACTTATTAATCTAGACTACCTTACCTGGAATATACTACCTTAGTATAAGGTTTCTTCTACTTCTAACCTACTAGCTATACGTATATAATAGCTAGAGCGACGGGATATAGACTTAAATAAAGTACTTTTAGTTATTCGCGTATTATCGAGAGTAGGGGAAAGAAGTATTTAATAAGAGTTATATCTTAAGGCCCCTAGGTACTTTTCTATTAGGGATATTATCTCCTCTATAATACTAGATTAGATAATAATTATTCCGTAAAGCTCTACTATTATTAGAAAAGTCCCTTTAGGATCTTTGGGGCGAGCTAAGCTATTAGTACCTTTATAATCACAGAGTTAGATAGTACCCTCTAAGCTAGAACTATAGCTACTAGCTATCTTAAGAAGTTTATCTTCTAAGGTACGAGCCTAGAGACCTTATATAATCCCGTTTACCGAGATAAAGGGATCTTGGAATAGATCTATAGCCTAGTTTAAGGAGGCGCTTAGGCTCGCTTAGAAGTATTATTTCTAGGTATAGAAAGGGGGGTACTAGAAGAGGAGGATATAGATTCAGAACTAGAAGATTAAATTATGACTTAATAAGAAAGGTAAAGAAGAGAAGAGGATATTATATAAAGAGAATCGTGCTTATATTCTTACTAGAGCTAGGCTTATAGTAGTTATTAGGCCTAGATAAGGAGAGTAAGAAAAATGAAAAAGGGAAGGACTTCATAAGGCGATTATTATATATAAGGGGGTTATTTCTTATATATAGAAAAGTATTTCTTATATTTAATTCTTTTAGAAAAACGGGGATATGAGGAGGATATAAGAGAGTAAGGGAGGATATTATTTTACTAATTAATAAGTTAGGAAAAAAAGTAAGTAAAGAGGGGGGTTTTAGGTTAGTACGAGGGTATTCTTTTATATAATAGTTATATATAGGAATTTACGGGAAAAGTTAATAAAGTATACTAGTAAATAGAAATTAATGAGTTTAATTACTAGAAGATACTATAATTATCTTAACCTATAGTCCTAACCCTTAAGAATAGAGTAAGAGGTAGCTAGAAGTAATATTCTTATTTAGCGTATTCTATTAGCCTTATTTATACCTCTTATACCCTTACGATTACCGGACTTAGTAGGGGAGGAGGAGGAGCTTACTTCTACTAAACTCCTATATATAAGGATTAGAAGTTAGGATCTACTACTATTAAGATCTAGATTTAAGTAGGAATTAGGAGAGGGGAGTTATATAAAGGAATATTCATTTT
>JAJTUR010000353.1:0-17312 GCA_021399475.1 Hyaloscypha finlandica
AAGGCCTTAGGAGAATTAAACTAGGTCTAGTAGAAGTCGACTCCCTTAGGCGAGTTCTTGAGCGATTTTAATTACTTAATCCTAGAGTAGAGGGATAGGGTTAGTAAGACGAGATTAAGAAAAGGTATCTTAAGGCTACTATCTTAATAGAGCTTATAAAAGGAATAGTAGGAGCGAAGGAAGAAGAGTTATACGAGGAATATTACTCTTAGTTACGAATAATTAATAACTAACTAACCGAAGTTAAGAGTATAAAGGCTTATTATCCGAACTAGTTAAATAAGAAGCCTAAAAGCCTTCCCTCTAGTATAACCTCGCTTACCTAGCTAATAGAATAGGAACTTATACCAAGTAACTCACGATAATAGTCGAAGAATACCCCTAATTAGGCTTCCTGTAACGAAATCGATTAACGAAAGAAGGAGAGACTCTACTTATAATACGGTTAAGATAACTATTTTATATATGACTACTAAGCGAGGCTATACTCAAGTACTTCCCCTAGAGCTAGTAAGTAAAGGAAGGGGAAGGAGGAAGAATAACTAAAGGTAAAGGTAAAGGACACGAAAGTATCGAGAGTAGCCCCGAAGAAAGTAAAGATAACTCGAGTAAGAGATAATAATACCCTAGACGAGAGCTAGAGTAAGAATAAAGAGAACTCGAGCTCGTCTAATATAGGAAAAGACTAGCTTCTAATAAAAGTCGTTATTAGAAGTATATAGAGATAGAGTTAGATTAGAAAGCTTAGAAGTAATTTAGGAAAGATATAGTTAAGGCCCCTTTTCTTATATTAGTAATAATTAATAAAGAGTATTTCGTATAAACTCTTATTAATACTAGGTATATATCCTATAGAATAATTAACTCTCGCTTTACTAGTTAATATAACCTCTAGTATATACTAATTACCTCTAGATAAATAGAAGCCTTTAATAGAGAAGTACTAGAAATAATTAGAGAAGTAATAGTATTTGGGATAAATATTAATAACTATTACGAACCTCGCGTTTTCCTTTATATAGTCCCTAGGATCTCTAGCTTAGATATGATCTTAGGTATATAGTAGTTACGCTTATAGGATATATAGATCTATAGCTCGAGATTAGAACTATTTATCTCGTTATTAAGGACCCTAGTATAGAATAGGGTAAGCGATATACTAACCCCTAAGTTAGAGAAAATAGACTATATATAAGTCTTAGTAGTCTCGTTCTCTTACTTAGCGAAGAAGAGTAAGAAGAGGAATATAGAAGTCTTCTTAGCTAGTTTAGCTAATATCTAGAAAGCTTTAACCCGGAAAGCGAAGACAGATCCTTATATAAAGCTTCTAGAATAATATAAGGACTTCCTAGATATATTTAGCCTAGTAGAAGGAGAGAAGTTACTACTACTTCGGGGCTAAGGGGTTAATTACTAGATTAAGCTAGAGGTAATCGAAGGGAAGGAGCCTATAGTACTATAGGGACTACTATATAATATGTCCCGGGACGAGCTCCTAGTATTATAGAAGACACTTATAGAACTACTAGATAAAGGGTTTATCCGAGTAAGTTACTCTCTCGCTATAGCCCTTGTCCTTTTTATATGAAAGCCTAGTAGAGGGCTATAGTTTTACGTGAATTATCGAGGCCTAACGAGCCTACCGACTAAAGTCTGTGTTTTTAGGGCATTTCGCTAAGAAACGAACCTCATAACTATTTTGAATACTTTTATTTTATATTCAGAATTTGATTTGAACGCCTTCTAAACTCAATCTGGCTTCTTTTATCGTGTGCGCTTGAATTATATAAGGCCTTAATTTGTAGTTGTTGAGAAATTGTGAAGTGAAGTAGGCGACTTTAGTTTTGCGATCCCTGAAAATATCGCTAAAAACACGGACTTTAGTCGGTAGGCTCGTAAATAAGCTTACGAAGAAGGACTAGTACTTACTCTTATTAATCTATAAGACTCTTTAGAATATTGAGAAAGCGAAATAGTTCACGAAGCTTAATATTATAGCCGCCTTCTATAAGATCTATATTACTAAAAGAGAGGAGTAAAAGATAGCTTTCTATATATAGTATAGACTCTATAAATAGCTAGTAACTCCTTTTAGCCTAGTAAATACCTTAAGCACCTTCTAGAAGTATATTAACTAGGCCCTTAGAGACTTCTTAGATGAATTCTACTCTATATATATAGACGATATCCTAGTCTACTCCTTAGGGTTAAGAAAGGAGTACTATGAATATATATAGAAGGTCCTCTAGTAAATGAAAGAGGTAGGATTATAGCTTAATATTAATAAGTACAAATTTGAGGTTAAGTTAACGAAGTACTTAGGGTTTATTATAGAAGCTAGGAAGGGTATTAATATAGACCTAGCGAAGGTTAAAGCTATCCTAAGTTAAGAGGCCCCTAAGTTAGTTAAGAGTATAAGGAGTTTCCTAGGGTTTACGAATTTCTATTAGTACTTTATTTAGGAATTCTCAGAGATTATTCGACCGCTCTCTAACCTTATATATAAGGACTAAGTATTTCGTAGATAGACTAAGTAGAGACTACTTTCTAGAAACTTAAGAAGATATTTATTTCGGCCCTAATACTCGTATAGTTCGACTATAACCGAGAGACTATCCTCGAAATAGATTCCTCTAGGTAAAGTATAAGTAGTGTCCTTATATAAGTCGACGAGAAAGGCGTCTTATAACCTTATATATTCTTTTCGAAGAAGAATAACCCTATAGAATATAACTACGAGATCTATAATAAGGAGATACTAGCGATTATTCACTACTTAGAAGAATAGGATATAAAACTAAGGAACGTATATTAATTCGAAGTTTATATAGATTACAAGAACCTAGAGTACTTTATAATAGTATAGAAGCTCATAGAATAGTAGATAAGATAGTCCCTAACCCTCTTATAATATAATTTTAAGATCTCGTATATTCTAGGGAAAGATAATAAATAAGTAAATATACTCTTAAGATAAGAATAGGACTTACTTACTAGAAGAGAAGATAAATATTAGTAGTCGAGGATATTATAATTACTAAAACTAGAGACCCTAAGCGACCTCCCTAAGGATATGATTCTCGTAGTACTAATATAAGTAAGATAATAAACTAAGGAGAAGCTCATTCTAGTCTTAGAGCCTAGTTTAGAAGATTAAGACTAGGAGCGTCGAGGGAAGAGACGAGATAAGGTATAAGTCTCTAAAGAGTAAGAGACTCTTCTTAAGCTAAGCTCAAGAAACTAAAGTCCGGGAAAAGACTACCCTAGTAAGGGGTATATAGGGCAATAAGCAGAAAATCGTACCTAAGATAAGCTCAAGAAGCTATAGTAAGATACCTAAGAGGGGATAAGCTATATTAAGCTATAGTCGAAGTAATATAAGAGGAAAAACATGTCTTCTTATCTAGTTTAAAGATTAAGGTATTAATAAGGGAATATTCGCTATCCTAGTCTAAATAACTACTATTCCGGGGGCGATAATAAGTTCTAGACTTAGAAGAGCTCTATATAGAGCTAATCTAGTAGACATATGACTCGATTTAGTATAGTTACCTAGGACGAGATATTATAGGCGCCCTTCTCTCATAGTAATTCTTTTAGCCAAATATATCGAGGTAAGTACGTTAGTTTATACAAAACTATAACACTTATAGAAGGAATAAGGTATAAAGGGACTATTATTAAGGGTTCCTAAAGCCCCTCCTTATCCCAAGTTAGATCTAGTAAGAGATCTCGATTAATTTTATAGTAGAACTCCTATTAAGCGAAGGGTATACTAATATAATAATTATTATAGACCGCCTAGGAAAGGGAGTAATACTTGAAGCTATAAGGGATATTATAATAGAGATAGTAGCGAAGTAGTTCACGAAGACCTATTATCGTTAATATAGGCTCCTAAGAGCTATAGTATCTAACTAGGGGAAGTAGTTTATAGGAGTATTATAGGGAAGAGTATATAAGCTACTAGAGATTACTCGACGACTATCTATAATATATTACCCCGAGATAAATAAGTCTATAGAAAGAATGAATTAGATAATTAAGACCTTCCTCTATACCTTTGTGGATTATAACTAAGTAAACTAGGTAAGCCTCTTACTATATACTGAACTAGCGATTAATAACTAGGACACTACTTCTATAGGGGTTAGCCCCTTCTTTCTATCCTACGGATACTATATAGAGCTAATCTAGCTCTAAGACGAAGTTAGTGAGGAAGTAGAGGAGTATTACTTATCTAGATAATAGATAATATTATATATAAGCTCTATAATATACGAGAGTATATATAAGCTATAATAGCGATAGCTTAATAGCTCTAGGAAGAAGTAATAAACTAGAAGAGAGACTAAGCCCTAGAGTTTAAGGTTAGGGATAAGGTATAGCTTAACCTCTAGAATATATAGATAAATAGACTAACTAAGAAGCTTAATACGAAGTATACTAAGTATATAAGAGTAGAGGCTATAGGGAGTTATAGCTTTTGGCTTAATACACCTCTAGGAATCTACGACGTATTCTATAGTAAGCTCCTCTAACTAGCCGTAATAGACCCGCTACTATATTAGTCCTAGGACGACTTATAGCCGTAACTATAGCTTATAGGAGACGAGGACAAGTACGAAATTAAGTAGATCCTCGACGAGAAGTATATAAGATAAGGCTAAGGAGTCTTAAGGAAACTACTTATGAAATAGAAGAGCTATATATGCCCTATATAGGAGCCGCGCTCTGCGCTAGAAAAGATATCGGCTTTAGAGGCTTAGGAAGAGAGTATTAGATAGAAGGAAGTTTTGCCTATATATTTACGGGGCTAGTATTCGCGAGTAAGGAGGGGAGTAATATAACGGGTCGAGACCCGATTAATATACTTAGCTAGAAGCCTCACTTAGGTCACATGATCTCGGACATGTCTATAGTTATGTGACACGCCCTCTTTAGTTAATAGAGTAACTACACGTTACTCAGGGAGCTCGGACACCTTAAGGAATACGGTTCCTGTCCTCGCTTTCCTTTCTCTTCTCTTTTCTCCTTAGAGAATTCTATTTAGTTAATCGAACTACTAGTCTACTTTGCATAAAGGCCTAGCCTATAATAGAAGTAGAAATCACAATAACTACTATAATAGCTACTCGAATTCCTATAAGCCCTACTATAGTAATAGTGATTCGAATACCCCGAAGTTGTACTTTATATATAAGAAACTAGATTCTCGCTCCTAGAAGTATTTGCTAGAGAAATAATAAGAGGAAAAGGCTCGATTTAGAGCTAGAAACCTCTATTAGTTTAAGGCCCCGAACTCCCGAAACTTTAATTAAGACTTTAGTTATTCTTACCTCTAATACGTAGCCTATATAGAGGGTAAACAGGAGATATATTAGAATACTAAGGATAATCTAGGTAATGATTTTGAGGCTCTTTTAATAGATATAATCGATAATATAGATAAAGTAGAAGTAGAGAACAAATACTAATACTTAGATTCCTTCTTTACTTCTATTAAGAGTCTCTTAGCTACTTCGGACATATAATTACCTAATAATTAAGCTCTTAATATACGAGCTCCTAAAGTACTAATAACTATAGCTAATAGCCTTATAGATAAACTTACCTCTCTTTCCTTTATACACTAGTTAATAGGTGAGAACTATACTATAGAACCTAAAGAACTACTTATAGAAGATACCTAGACCTTTATAGTAAGAGGTACGTCTAGATATAGTAGTTAACGCTTTTACGGAATCGTAATTAATACTAGAGCCTCTAAATACTTAACTACTAGTCTCGATTAATTCCAAGCTCTATAGTGAACTAATAATAGTATCACACTCAATGAGAGTACTAAAGGTCAAGTTATAGTCTACTTTAGTATAAGCTCTTTTACTTCTATTAGTTCTATAGTTATAGAAACACTAATTAAGTAAGTATAATTCTATATTATACTCTCAAAGACTCTATTCCTACTTAGCTTAGACGATATAGATAAGCTACGAGTCTACTTTAATAATCTCACTAATTATATCATTACTTTCACTAGATATCACATACTTATTATACGACGTTTTAGTTACTCTTTCTTACTTTAGAACGATATATTATAAAGCCTTATTTCCGAATCCTTTACCTATAATCTATACTTCTTTATAGAGACTAAATTATAATGTCTCTATTACTAATTCGGTTATCTATTAGTTAATAAGCTCTGAAACTTACTAGAGCGAGCTAGCTATAAAGTTAATATAGAAGCCTTGGAATACCTCACGAAATACTATAAGTAATACTAGAAGAATAGAAAATCACCTAGTTAATTCAAGTTTAACTTAAGAGACAACGTTAGCTTTAACCTCTCAATTATTATTAATATATTCTATATCCTTAGGAAGCTTATTCTCTATATTATCGACGAGGGCACTAGATATTACAGGGGCTATTAGCTCTAGAATATTAGTGCTATATACACCTAAGACACCCTAAAGATATATTAAATTAATACTTATTTAGGTCCTCTCAATTAAATTATAGTAGATACTAGAAAGTAGTTCACTAGTAAAGAGTTTACTTAGCTCGTAAATATAATAGGAATAAAGGTGAAAATTATCCCTATTAAAGCTCATAACTCTATAGGAATCATTAAATACTACTATAAGCTAGTTCGATATACTTACTTAATTATTATAGCCGAAATTAAGGGAATTAGTAAGGAGATAGCTCTATAGATAGCCTTTAAGGCTCTTAATAATACTATAAGAATTAGTGGGATTATTCCTATACTCCTAGTCTACGGCGCCTTACCTTAATTAAGCGAATATAATACTCTCGCACCTACTATTTCCTAATATTTAATAGCCCTAAAGAAGGCGATAGTAGAGATTTAGAAGCTACGAGTAAAGCGTTAAGTCAAAGACGCCCTAAATACACGTAACGGCCCCTCTACGAGTAATATCCACGAGCTTATACTTAATTCGAACATCTTAGTATAGCGTAAGAGGAATATAGGTTAACTAGGTAATTAGTAGGGACTATATAAGCTAGTAGTAATAGAAGGGGAGTTATACGTATTAGCTTTACTACGTAGTAATACTATCTTCTACTTAACCTCTATAAAGCTGTTCTATATAGGGGATATTAAGGTTAGTTCTAAGGGTCCTAAGGACGATCCTAAATACTACAGCGAAGGTGACGGCGAAGGTAATATAGGCATAATTCCTCTTACTATATTACCTATTCTACTAAAGTATAGTAGAGGTAGACTCTATAAGAACCCTAATATAATAGTATTCTTATAGGACAACGACTTATATAAGGATTCCCGTTAAACTAAGGTCACTAGCCTCCTAGAAAAGGGTATATTTAAGGTTATTCCTAGATCTTAGGTACTATAAGAGGTATATATCTTTAACTCCCGCTTTATTAATAAGATTAAGAATAAGGGGATAGATAGAGAGCTTAAGAAGTTAAGACTAGTTATTTAAGCCTATAATAACGGTGAGAAATATATAGTACTAATGTAATTACTAATTATCTAACGAATTAGCTAGAGAGTTATCCTTTATATTACTACTATAACTATAGGAACTGTGACGGCAGGAATAAAGCAATGAGAAGCGAAGCTCAAGATCTAAGATTCCTATATCTATTGAGAATCTAAAGCTAAGGAGAGAAGGAGAGAGTGAGGTGTGGTGGGGATAAGTAGCTCTCCTGAAACGCCAAGCTATTTGAACCCCTTAAGCTAGAGCTAGTCATGTGACACCGGCGACACCAGCCGTCACATCACCCCCCCCTCTAGAGAGCTCGACCCGAGCGTTAGTATAGTAGAACAAAGGGAAAGCTAAAGGAGTGTAGTGTAAAGCAAGCTAAACAAAACTAAGGACCCTAGCTCTTAGCGACGTACTTCCTCTAGTCTAGCTCTAGTGGGAGCTCATAGCCCTCGCTATCATCGTCTGAACTATAGTTATCGTCGTTTACTACGGTAATAGTGACCCGTTTACTAGAACCAGAAGTGCTTACTAGCTTAGTGTAGTTCTTTACCTTATGGGCCGAAGAACTACACCTAAAGCAGACACTAAGCCCTCGATAGTCCTTGATAAAGGTATGTCTAATAGCTGACTTAGGAAGAGCTAGTGACGGAGGAGCTAGCGACGAAAAGGCTCCAAATACTAGCGTAATCGCACCAATAGTCAACCCACTAATATCTATAGGATCGCTAGCGATTTTAGGAGTGGTGTGGTACGGTGGAGCGGCAGTTTTAGAGGAGAGCTACTAGGTAGTTCGTAGGAAATCGCTATAGATCCGTGGGAGGCTTAGTTACTGAGCTAGTCGAGAGCGAATCGCTGAATTAAGGCTATTGCGAAAGGTGGAGATTTTATTGACATTAGGCTAGCTTTAGCTATTCGCTTCATATAAGGTGCGTTCAAACTTAGCTATATAGGTAGGGAGGGAGTCATTACCTTAGCGGAGGGTATATAGCTTGTCTTCAGCCTCCGATTACTTGTTTGGATTATCGTACACCCGTACGAGTTAATCGAGAATCGTATAGTAGTCCCACGATTAAGTGTGCTCTATATAAGAGAGCTATAGTAGAACTATCGATTAGATAGAGGACTCTAGATTGAGGTAGACATAATAGAATTAAGCTATAGCGTCTCTAATTACCGCTCCATCGATAGTGATCTTTGCTTTGATCGAAGGTAGCTAAGTGTCGAATTTATAGGTACTTCTAGTGAACTTCTCTGGATCCGGGAGCTTAGGACGAGCTCGTGAGGGGGCTGGGATACGAGTGTAGCTCGTAAAGTAGCGATTTCAGCCCGTAAACTATCGAATTCGCGCTGAACTTGAGTCTAGAAGGTGTCTATTCCTTAGGAAATGCCGGAAAAATCGTAAAAATCAGAGGGGTGCCTATGTGTGAGCTAGAGGAGTAGTAGAACCGTACTAGGGCAGAAATACTTAGGAGTTAGGCTCGTACTAAGCTAGAATAGAGGGTACTCGGGAGCTTAGCTCGTACTAAGCTAGATAAACAGAGTAGACAGAAGTGAGAACGGCGCCGAGCTAATAAGCCGATGAACTAGGGTAGACAGAAGTAGTTGATTAATAGAGTGAGCTTTAGATTATGTGATAGTAGGAACAAAGTAATGAGAAGCGAAGCTCAAGATCTAAGATTCCTATATCTATTGAGAATCTAAAGCTAAGGAGAGAAGGAGAGAGTGAGGTGTAGTGGGGATAAGTAGCTCTCCTGAAACGCCAAGCTGTTTGAACCCCTTAAGCTAGAGCTAGTCATGTGACACCGGCGACACCAGCCGTCACAGGAACTATAGGACTATACTTATAGGATATATTATAAGCTTATATCTAGTCGTCGACCTTACTAAATCGCGATTTCTATATTAATCCACCTCCTGAGCTTACTAATTAACTAAATCTAGAAGCTAGTTTAGTATTAAAGGTTATAAAACTACTCTATAGAGTACTAGAAGCTAGAAACTACTAGTTCAAGACTTACTATTCTCACTACCTAAACGAGCTAGCTATAGAATAGTCGACTTACGACCCGTACTTACTCTATAGTAATTACCCCTTTAGTATCGTCGGCCTTTAGACTAATAATACTCTATTCGTAAGAGATAACGACTTCGCTAAGGTAAAGTATCTAAAGCTCTAGAAGGCTAATTTCCTAGCTAAGGAGTATAAACGCCTTATAACTAACTACGATCTTAAGTTTAATAGAGGTATTATTCGCACTAATTCTACTAGTATTACCCTTATATAGGAATACTAGTATAGTAACCTCTACCTAGTAATAGTTAAGAATACGACTATAACTAGTAGTAGGGGTATTATATATTAAAACCTCATAATTAAAGAATAATACGTCACTTAGTGAGCTCGGGGAGTATATATCACGTTAACTTACTAACTAGAGGCTTCGTATAACTACTTGGTAGCTACTTAAGTTATTAAACCTATAGAAACTAATATTAAAGCCTTTAATAAGTGTATTTAATAGTAAATCGAAAATCCCACTAAAGGACTACATTTCATAAAGCTAGATAAGGAGTCCTTATACCTAATCGTCTTTATAGACACCTCCTTCGTAAGTAATTAGGACTTCTCTTCTTAGATTAGATACGTTCTAGTTCTAGCGGATAGCTCTAGACGCGCTAATACGATCCACTAGTCCTCTACGAAGTATAAGAGAGTCACTAGAAGTATTCTAGCCTCTAAACTTTATAGTATAGCTCATAGCTTTAATATAGGCGGTTTAGTTAAGTCTATAATCAATAAAGTACTCGAAATCGAAGTCCCGCTAGTCGTTTATATAGATTCCAAGTCCCTTTACGAATACCTAGTTAAGCTAGGAACTATACGAGAAAAGCGTCTTATAATCGACGTAATATACCTCTACTAAGCTTATAAATAACGAGAGATTACGGAGGTTAAGTGAATTAAGGGAGAGTCGAACCTAGCTAATTCGATAATAAAATCGAAGCCTACGAATACCCTCAAGCACCTACTTAATACGAATACTATATAGTTAGATATAGAGGAATAAGTTAAATACGAATAAGGTAAATAGAGGGGTATATAGGTAGGAAATAGATATATTTAGAGGGAAATAGGTATATAGGATAGAAATATTAATAGGGACACATATACTAAGTATTTAGGGATAGTCTAGTACTAAGCCGGATTAGGAAATCTGTATACGAATAAGGGACACTGTTTTTCGTGCGTTTTTAGTACTTTTACGTCGGTTTTTCGCGTTTTTCAGGTAGTTACTAGTATTAGTATAGTTTCCTAGAGGTCATGTAATCTTGTTATATGACCTCGCTTCCTATATATAGGACATAGGATATAGGACATGCGGGGAACGGGACATACTAGACACTAGTACTAATTAGGATTAGTGTATTTAGGGATCGTATATTAGAACCTCGATACTATAATCCTTACTTATAGAATATAATAACTTCACTAACCTACGTAATTAGTATTCCACGACTATATAACGGTGTTATGTATTACTAGTGAACCGATACTTATCTTAGTTCTAATATTATATAAGATATATTATAATCTAAAGAAAAGTTAGGGTATAGTTATACTTATAGTAGATTCTAGCCTCTAGGGATAAGGTAGAATACTAGGTTAATACGATAATAAAGGGAGGAAATAGGTTACTTAATACGAATTAAGGATATAGAATAAAGTAGAATAGAAGTACGATATTACTAAATAAGAGTATAGAGGACTATTAAAGTATCTATAGAAAGTATAGTTTTAGTTATATAATATATATTTTATCCTTAAGCTAGATATTAATATACTCGTTATATAACTAAATAAAGTAGCTACTAATTTACCTAAAGCTCTAGTTACTTATTAGCTAGTGTGGATTTAGTTATTTGACTTTAAGGTTAAGTATATTAAGGGAATAAAGTATACTATAGCTAATAAGTTATTAAAGAGGTTATTTTAAGAAAGAGATACTAAAGATAAAGAGGATATTAATAACTAGATAACTATAGAGCTTAATACTATTAGAATTATATTTATTAGATAAAGGTTTAAGGGAAAGAGTTAGAAGTTACTAGATCACGTGATATAGTTTTGAGAGGTAGAATGCCCTCGTACTCTATAGAATACTTAAGCTATATTATATGAGTAGTAGAGGTTAATAGTAGATATATTTCTTAGTTAGAAAGTGAAATTAAACTATTAGAAAAGGATAAGTTAATGAAGTTATATAACTATAATATATCTGAGATCATGTGACCTTTAGTAAAATATATACTTTACTTAGTAATAAAGCTACTCTACTAGATTTATTAGACGATAATTATTCGAAATAGAGCTAAGCTATTATATAATATCTTATAATACTTAAGAGACCTAAAGAGATATTAAGAGTAGAATTCTAGAAGTTAAGTAGAGAAGCTTAGGGTTATAGTATAAGAGATAAGTTACTATAGAGGAATATAACTAAGGTATACTTACTATAACTAGTTATTAATAACTAGGAATAAAGAAATTATTATTAAGGAGTTATAATAAGATTAGGTATATAAGGAGAGAGAGTATATTTACTTTAGTAGTATATTAATATTACTAAGAGAGATACTATAACTTTATAAAGATATATATTATATCTTATAAGACTATTAATATAAGAGTAAAAGGTAATAAGAGGAATATTATATCCTTCGAAAGTAACTCTACTTTTTTATTCTTTAGGGATTAATATAGTAAAATTACCGGATTATAAGGGATTTAACTCACTATTATAGCGAGAGATGATTTTTCTAAGTAGGTTAAGGCTTAATTATTATATAACCTAACTAGTAAGAAGGTTACTAAGTTTATCTAAGAGAAATCGTATATAGGTATAGCTTATTTAGATACCTTAAGGTAAATAGTAGAGTAGAATTTAAGGGAGTAGTGATTTAGGAACTTAATAAGCTAGGAATTAATAGAATCGTTATTTTAGCTTATAATTTAATGAGGAATAGTATAATTAAACATGATATTAGCTAATTATCTAAGTACTTATTATATTAATAATAGTGAAAAGAAGCTTAAGTGAATCTATTACTATATATACTATTTACTAATCGAGTTATTATTTATAGGCTAACTAGATTTACCCTATTTTATATAGTCTATAACTAAGAAGCTATATTACTAGTAGAAACGTAGTTTCTATATAGAGAATACTTAATAAGATAAAGTATATAATAAGAAAACTTTTAGAGCTATATATAAAGTAGATATTAATAAGAGATAAGGATATAGAGGAAGTATAGATAAAGAAGGACTATAGATACTAAGAAAGAAAAGAGTATTTCGATACTACTTATTAGATTTAATTAAAGCTTATTATAAAGGATAATTTAGTACTAGTATATAATATTAAGTTAATAGATTAAGATAAGTCAAGGAATAAAGTTATTATATAGATAATTAGACTATATAAAGTTAAGAAAGCGGATTAATTAAAGGGATACTATATACTTAAGGAGCTCGATAAGACTAAACTTATAGATATATACTAGAATCGACTTAAGTAATTCGTTAAGAGAAAAGGTTTCTAGTATTCTTCTAAGGATATATTAGACTAGAGCTAAAGCTAGTAATAAGTGATTTAAGACTAATTCTGAGCTTAAGAGAGAAGCTATTAAGGATATAATAAACTAAATAGTACTTAAGAGATCGAAAAAGTAACTAGAGTTATTATATATTCCTATATTACTAGAATTAGAGAGAGCGAAGTATATATCTTTATAGAGGACTAGAAAAGTATTAGATAAGGGTAGAGCTTCTTAGGTAAAAGAAGCGATTTTCTTATTATATATTCTATTCTAGGTTAGGTTATAAGGTTTAGAGTATTATATTCCTTAGGACTAGATGAGTATTATATTATTTTATTTCTTACTATTAGTATATTTCTATTAGATAACTTACTTATAGAGACCTCGATTACTAGAACCTAGAAAGCTAAGTTAGTTATACTTAGATTAACTCGAAATAATAGAGGGTACAGGAGCTTTCTGAGCTTTAATACTCTAGACTATATTATCTAGATACTTATTTCTATGAAATTATTAAAGATTAGAGAACTAGGGAAAATAGGAGTCTTTTATATACCTTCTAGAGAGATAATATTAAGCTAATAGTTCCTGTGATATTAGAAAAGAGATCCTTTAGATTAGATAAACTAGAATCTTATATATATATTATTAGGAAGTATAAATAATAATAATAATAACTCTCTAAAGTATATTAGGAATAATAGCCTAGGACTCTAGTATATATATATAACTCTACTTATATATATAAAGCTTTCTTTCTTCTAAGACTCTTTTACTAATTAGGAATACTAATTCTTTACTAAGGACTCCTGATTTTCTAGAAAACTAAGATAAGTAACTACTTTTATATTATAAACGAGTTTACTATTATATTATTCCTTTTAGGGAGACATTATCCGAACTTTATATAAGTACTTTAATACCTAGAGCTATAACTACTTGCTTTCTTAGTATTTGTTCTTTTACTAGTGATTTCTTCGATTCTATAAATAAAGTAAGCCTTTTATATACGAAAATACTATAATTCTGCTTCTCTTTCCTTATATTAACTATAATAGTCTTAAGTAAATAACTAGAAAGAATAGTAGTAATTAGTTTAATATATAGAAGCTAGGAAGATTATCTAAAGTTTATACCTTTAATACTAATTTAGATATATAATTTTTTATATATTAACTTTAGAATTAGTTATCTAATATTAAGTATAGTATAACTATATAATTAAAGTATATAAAACGAATTCGGAAGGAGTAATACCTAGTTCTAAGTTATCTACGACTTTCTTATACGATTTTCTTTCTATTAATACTTACTTATTCTTTCTTTATATTTATATTATACTTTATATATTCCTTAATTTATTTTTCTTTCTTATTTATATATTTATATACTTAGGTTAATAGGGATATCTCTATATGAATAAAGGGTTAAGGGGCACGCTTATATTATAAGATGTTTTATTATTTTTTCTAGTATTTTCTATTATATACTAATATTTCTTATATATATATATAAATTATAAAAATATTCCTATTTATATTACTTCTTATTCTTTCCTTCTATTTATTTTAGTTTAAGTATATTCTAATTACTTATATATTATATTCTATAAGTATATATTTTGAGGTTCTTTTCTATAATAGAGGCTTAACCTTATATTTTACTTCTATAATTATTCTAATTTATACTTACTTTACCTTAGATATACTATTTCTTATACTTGCTTTTTCTAATATATATATACTATTTTAGCTTTATTTTTTCATAATTCTAAAGAAAGAGAAAGTCGGAAACACGTGGTTTTTCTATATAATTAAGCTTATTCTAATTTACCTTTATTCTAGAATATACTTAAAAAGAGATTCTTAGAACTATAGAAACCTTGACTCTATATACTACGAATACTATACTAATATCACTTATATAAATATATTAAGAATAATAAAATAACTAAAGAATAAGCTTCTTAGTAAGGTAATAATAATAGTAACTAGTCCTTTTATACTATAGTATTATTTAGAGCTTACGAATTAATAATATCGAAATTTAGACCCTTAATAATACCTAGAAAGTTATAGAATACTTACTAGTATACGAAAAGGTAATAGTAATTACTAAATTAATATAAAGGTCTTAGATAAGCTAAGTAGAATATAAGAAAGCTCTTGAAATAGAATAAATATATTAGAAATAGAGAGCTTCTAGGGCTATTTAGGAAGAACTAAGGGTATACTAAGTTAATAATCGGGAATTCGATACTATTATTAAATAAATAATAAGAAAGAAGCTAAGAAATAATAAGATTAAGACCTTAATAAAGTACTTCTTAAGAGAGATAACTAAGTAAGTATACTAAAGCTTTATAGATTATATCTAAAACTATTAAATAACCTTAGTAAGAATATATATATTAATCTATATAAGCTATTTATAATAAAGGCTTCTATATACGAATATATTTAGTTAATTAATAAGGTACCTTAGATTAAGCTAGGGCTAGAAAGCCTAGAATACTAGAATCTTTCGGAATCTAATACTTTTAAGGTATATAAGAAGACTAATTCAGTTTCGGAGCCTAGAAAATTAAAGTTTAAGCTATTATTAGCTAAAGAGCTTATCTAAGGATAGTTTACTTTTAGAGTATCTAGAATTCTTATTAAAGGAGATTATAAGAATAAAGCCTTCCCTAGATTTACTAATAAGCTAATAAATAAGATCCTATTACTATTTCTATTCTATATAAGAGATTATACTAAAGAAACTAATACTATAGTAATTATTAATAAAGCCTTCTTACTATAGAGATACTAGACTTAAGGCAACTATTAGAGGACTAATCCTTACCTTATAGGAATTAATACTAAAGAAGATATATAATAGAAGATTAGCCTAAGCCCTTTAAGTTTAGTTTAAGGCTTAGCTACTAAAAAAGAAGCCTATAAGAGACTAAGAAAGATAACTAGAGTAGACTCCTAAGAACCCTATAAAAAGAGAAGCTACTAAGGAAAAAGAGAAGAGTACTAAAGAGAACTTACTATAGAAGAAGTTATAGAGGAAAGTACTATAGTTAAGAAGCCTAGAGAGAAGGAAAAGGAAAGGAAATATTACTAGAGAAGAGGAAAAGGAAAAAGAGAAACTAAAAGATAAGCCTAAGACTCCTAAAAAGAAGAATCTAAAGTATAAAGCTAATAAAGCTATTAAAAGCGAAACTAAGGATCCTAATACTCTAGTATAGAATAAAGTAATTAAGAATATACTAAAAAGTATACCTAGATCTAGAAAGTAAAAGACTCGGGTATTAAGACTAGAGAGATTTTAAAGAGTTATTATAATTATAAGATATCTAAGAATAAAAGAGATACTTACTAAATAAGATAATTATATCTTTAAGGTTTTATATAAGAAAGTTCTATTTCTTATTAAATAAGAGTATATTATTAAGTTAATAATAGTTTCTATAAGTCCCTTATATAGAGTACTACTACTAACTAGTAAGTGTTTTAGTATTAATATAAATGATTTTAATAAATTAATATTTATAAGATAAATTATAGTATTATAATATTACTAATAATAGATTATAAGTTAATACTACTTAGTATACCCGAAACTCGAGACTATTTCTATAATACTTAGAAATTATTATATTTAGAGACAATATTATAATACTAATAGATTCCTTTTTATTTTATTACTTTTCTTTAAGAAAGAGGAATCTCTAAACTTAATTCTTCTAGCTTAAATACAAATAGCTTTATCTTTAAGAAGGATACTTAAAGTAGATTAAGAAGCTTAGAATTATGGATACTTAATAAAGAACTAGAAATACTATAATTTTATTAGTAGAAAGAGAATTTATTACTAATTAGTAATCTAGGAAATAGTTACTTTATACTAGTCTCTTAACTCTTAATAACTAATCTATTAATATAGCTTATATTTTACGAGGCTTCTAGAAAGTATAATATCTATATAATAAGATATCCTTAACTAGTAAGATATTATCTTCTTAGAGAAGTCGATTACTTATTTATAAAGGTGATACTAATATTCTAGTTATTACTAATACTTTAAATAGCGAGTTCTTCTTTAGAGAAGAGGATTACTTATAGTAGTATACTTTTCTCATAAATTATAAAAAGGCTAAACCTTTTATAATAAAGTATTTTAGATATTACGATTTCGTAGTACTTAATCCTAAGACTAAGAAGGAGGAATTAATAAATT
>JAJTUR010000354.1:0-17124 GCA_021399475.1 Hyaloscypha finlandica
AAAACCGTAGACTACTACCTAGCTTCTATATAAAGAGAACTAGAGCCGCTACTAGAGAGTTACTTACTCGAATAAACTACTTATTAAGCAAGCCTATTAAGGTCTTCCGGAGTACTATAAGCTCATCTCGTGATATGTTATATAGGGGACCCTAAGGTACTATAGGTTCTTTCCTATTAACCTTCTCTAGCTTAATAGTATAGTCGGTCCCGGGACTACGAAGTAGTAGTAACTTCTCAGCTTCTAAATAGTCGAATATACTTAGGAACTCAGAGTAGTATTCCGGGAGCTTTGTACGAGGGTCGGTTTCTTTCTGGACTATAAGTACCTTCTCGATATTAGCTATACTTATAGAAAACACTTCTACTCGCTACCCCTTATACTTCCTTTTCGTGTTCCGTATAAAGGCTATAGCCGAGATAGGTACTATATTCGCTCGAAAAGGGCCCCTCCTATTTTAGTTCCGGATATAGGTCCTTTAGCTCCCTATTATTAATAATAAATAATCTATACTTAAGAGTACCTAGTTCTTCTATATCTAAGCTAAGCTAAGTATCAAATCGTATAATATAAACTTTAGAGCTACATAAAAGAATGCCTTATTATCTATATAGCTATCGATATTAGTTCAAATAGTAATAACCTTATTAATCCTTCCTATAACTTATTCTCTTATTCTAATAAGCTTATGAGGAGTGATTTTAATATACTAGAGGTTATGTTTCCGGGTAAAACGAGAATTAATTACTCTATATAATAGGTATCCTGAATTAACTAAGGTTTCTATAAAGGCTTCCTTATTTATTAGAGTTAATATTAAAAAGGGTAGCTTATCTATCGAAGGCTTAAACGTTTTCTAATCCCGTACTATATCCTCCTTCTACTCCATATAGCGCTTTTTATACGGAGCTATTCTTTTCCCGAGTCATTACTCTCAGATGACTCCTTAATGACCTAAGTAGTTAATAAGGATACCTTCTAGGTTAACTCTTCTTTATATAACTCCTTATAATCCCGTATAATGTGCCCTACCTTTCTATACTTGAAGCAAGAGCGAGTTTCCTTCTTTGGCTTCTTCTTCTATTAGACTTGAGCCCCTTTCAGCTTCTCTTGTTATACGGACGCCCCTTATATCGTCCTTATAGGTTCCTATTCTATACTATTGGCCGCTTAGGCGCTATGTCTTAGTAGGGAAGCTAGTCTCTACTCCCTCCTCTCTCTTATACGTATTACTTCCAAGTTCTGGCTCACTATATAGAGCTATGAGTAGTAGTTAGCGTACGACACTAGTATCGGGACTATAAGGAGGGTCCTTTGAATGTCGACAGAAAGGCCACGTGATAGAAAGGCCTTCTTCATAGTATCGTCCTAGGAGAGACCTCCCGCTTCGAGAAGCGTGTATTTAAAGCGCGCTAGGTATCTTATAAAGGAGCTCGTACCTTACTAGAGGGTATCGAGCTTCCGTATAGCTTATCCCACTGACTCTGGGTTATCGTATACGTTCCGGAGTTACTAGATAAGCCTATCTAGGGCGTCTCTATCTAAGGTAGACTTCTTCTCGACTAGAGTAGAGACCTACGGTGTCACCTAACCGAGGGTAACGCTACTAAGTCTACTGTGAACGTACCAGAATCGTATATCGCCCCGTTCGTCGCCTATATTAACTAAAAGCTTCGCCTACACCTAAGCTAGCTATGGTTTGAATTCTAACTACTTGCCTTCGTATACTAGAGGGTTAGGTAGTCGCTTACGTTACTAGTTTATTCGTAGTATACTGAGTAAGTTATTAGCGGTAAACTAGGCTCTACCTCTATGGTTCTAGTTCTTTGACTACTAACTGTCCGGGCTCTATACCGGCTCTCTCTAGTCGTCGTCTATTCGCTAGTCCACCGGATTCTATACTAGTAAGGACGAGGCTATCTATTGAGCTATACCGCACGTAAGCTCTCTCGTACGAAGCTCAATAGCTTCGAGTCGGTTCACGAGATGCTTAGCCTACGCTAGTATCTCTGTTACTGGGGTCATCGATCCTAGGCTCGCGGGGGAGCTCATCGTGTATAGATAGGAGTCATATAGTAAGGCTAAGTCAATAGCTCGTCTCGATGAGCGATAGGGAGAGATTATTCTAATGTCACGGGTCAGTAGTAATATACTTAATTAAATAGTTTCCCTAAATATAAGAAGAATAATCTAAGGAGAGAAACTGAGTCTAGGCTCTGTGCGATAATTTGTGTTCCGTACGGAGCCGTTAGTAGGATAACGTAGGTGCCTAGGGCTCTTAGGCACCTAGTCTCTCCACGGGTCTCAACCCGTCATAGAACTATTACCTAAGTTATTCTTATAGGCCTTTTAGTTCTTTTCTTTCTTCTTTTAGTACTCTTATAAATTAGAATTTATAGAGTTAGGATCTTTCTAAGTAGAGTTATTATTACTAGCTTCCCTTACCTTAGCTCTCTTTAATTTAGGGTAAGTAGTATATTCTACTTTTTATACTTTCTCTAACTACTCTAAAATAGATACTACTTTATTACTTAAGAGGATAAATACGAGTATTTAATAAGTCTTAAAGTTAGATAAAGTAGTATTAAGAGTCTAGACTTAGTCCCTTTTAGGGTATAGGTCCTAGTTAACTTTAAGACTAATTATCTAAGTATATAACTTAGTAATAGTCTCTTTATCCTTCTAATAAAGATCTCGAATCTCTTTAAAGGTATCTTACTAATAGGTTTAAGGAGCCTAGAGTATATCTACTAAATAAGCCTTAAACTTCTCTTAGTTAATTTTATAAGCTAGAGGACTCTACTTTATAGTAGCTTCCTAGGTATTATAAAAGTTATCTCTAAAGGTACTTATAGTAGAATTAACTCTAGAAGAGTATCTATTATAAGTCTAAAGCTAGGTCCTAAAGACTACTTCCTAGGAAGATATAAATATCCTCTATTCTTTAAGGGACTTTCTATAATATAGGTCTAGTATCTAGACCTTAAGAAGTTTCTCTTAGTCTAGTATTATTTTTAAGATATTATATAATAGCTCTTAATAAATAGTATTAAGATTACTCTCGAAACTTATTATATTAGGAAAAGAGGTAAATTCTAGCCTTATTCTAAGACCTTCCCTAGTAGTAAAGAGGGGATTATAGGAACACAACATATAATAATAAATCGAATAAGTGCATATACGAATCAAGGAGGTATTATATAGGCGAAGTGTGTATTGAGTTACTTAAGGTCCTCTTTTATTAAAAAGGTGAAAGGCTAAATACTAAAGGGAGTAAGAAGCTAAGGAATCACGTGTGAACACCTAACCTACCCCGTATCTACTAGATCCCTACTATATATATCTCTTCCCTAGAAAAGTCGCCCTCGACTTATTAATTCCTACTAGAAAGAAATTTTTTATAAAGGAAATACTAATCTTGAGTACAAAACCCTATCTCGTAAGAATAAATAAAGGAGATACTAAAATAAAACAAGTAGCTTAAAGAAAGAAAAGAAATTCATATTATATCCCTCCCCTTACTTATTATCCAGAAATTATCTAATTTATTATATTAAACTAAGAGAGGAAATATCTATAAGCTAGGCTTAGGAAGATCCTAGGCTTTTGCGAATTTGCCTTTAATTCTGAGCTAAGAATAAGTTATTCGCTTTAAGGTACTTTTAGCTTTAGAGACTATATACTTATACTTAGTATTCTAAGCTTTCTTCTTCTTAGCTTCCTCTTCTTCTAAAACTAGTAAAGGACCCTTTATACCATCGTTAGATATCTAGTACTATTTAACTTAGGAGTAGAGTCTTTATCTTAAGATTATTCCGCCTTAGTATCCTTAGTGAAGTATATAAGAGACTAGGGAGGTAAGGGTTCTATAGGTAAGAGGTTTATAGGTAAGGGGTCTATAGGCGAGGGGGATTAACTTGGATTCTCGGCTATATCTTCGATATTATCACAGTTCTCATAGGAGTCTATAGCCTCTTTCTTAAGTTAAAAGGTTACTTAGTCCTCGAATTGCTTCTAATTAAGTTTATCTAGATTTATTCCGAAGAAGCCTATATCCTCTTCTAATTCGCTAATAGTATGATTTCTTAGACTTTAGAAGAAGGAGTAATTATAAAGGTTATAGTAGTCGCCTTAGGAATTGTTTTAAGTAGTATTATTATTTGGGATTATTTCGCTTAATAAGCCTAGCTTAATAAGACTTTATAAGGGACTTTAATAGTTCTAGGTTCTTTATAGTCCTAGGCTTAATAAGCTAAGCTCATTATTAGTCCCTAGGGAAGGAAGAGGATTACTTAGATTAGTATAGGATTCCGACGAGTTAGTGTTTTTATTAGAATTATTATCTATACTTTAGTTAAGATCTAGTTCTTCTATAAGAGCGGGCTCGTAATTTTCTTATACCTTAGGCTTTAAAGGAGTATATAGGGTCTTAACTTTAACCTTACCTTAATAATTAATGACTAAATAAGAGAAGTCTCTATCCTTATAATATTTAAGAACCTTTATCTTAATATAATAAGAGTTGGAGTAAGAGGTTTAGCTTTTAGATTTCGACGTACCTCCTCTAGAAATCTTATATAGGAATAATTACTATAATAGTACTCTTTATCTTTAAAAACTCTCTTATAAGCTTCTATTATATAGCTAATAGTATTAGCTCATATCTCTATAATATAGTATTAGACTTCCTCCTCTAATATTTCGAAGATTTTGTCTCGTTTAGCTAGGATACCTTAGTTAGTCTATAGTAAATAACCTAGTAAAGCTTTACTAATAGGGGTTAGTCTAGTAAGGGTAGTTACTACTCTAAAAGGTTTAGTAATATATATAATCTTCTTAGGGTTCTCCTAATAAGGAACTTTAGGTCTCTTAAGGCATATATATTAAAGGTAAAATCGTCCTAAGAAATACTATTTTCTAGAGTTATATAGTCCTTTGAAAGAGTAATATAGTTAGTAGATATTATTTAGAAGTCTTTATATAGACCTTCGGAATTGACTTTAGGGGATATATAATAGAAATAGATTAGAATACCCTATTTAGCGAGAATGATTTATCTTTCTTCTAATTATAATCCTTTTATTTTCTAACTATAGCCTCGAGTTTTGCCTTTAATTTTATTCCTAAGCTAGAATTAAGATAAAAAAGGCGACTATTATATTTAGTCTTAATATATAAGCCCTCCTAGTTAATAGTATTAGGGATAAACTTTAGTAGGTCTTTGGATTTAGAGGGGCTAAATAATAAAATATAGTTATAGATTTAGTTACTAATCTTAGGAGGGTATTTAGTAGAATATTTTATAATCTTAGGAATATCGATTTGGACTAGGGCTTTTTCCGAATAATAGTAATCTAGGTCAAGTCCTTTATTATTAGTAATCTAGTAAGTATAGTCCGGATATATTACTAGATAAGTCTAATTATCTTCTTGAGCTATATAAATAGATAAGTAGAGACCTAGATCCGCTCTAACTAATTACTAAGTAATTATATAGATTACATCCGGAATTTGGAAGCCTATTATCGATATACCCTTCTCTCTCAAGTAATAAGTATATATATGGAATTCTCTATTAATATAGTAATAGAGTAATTCATATCCTTCTTTTATAATATTATTATCTAATAACTAACTTATATTAAAAGTACTAATAGCGAAAACTCTTACTCTAGCTAGGTTAGGGGTATTTAATTAAAATATAGCTCTATAAATATTACTAGTAGTATAGTTCACTATATAGTTCATAATAAGCTTAAGATAATATCTTTAAGCTCTAAGACTAATTTACTTCTAAACGAAGATACTTTAAGGGGTTCTCTTAAAAAGTTTAAATCTACCCCTAATACGATAAGCTAAGATATTTCTATAGTACTTATAAATATCCTTAAGATTTACTAAGATTTTCTTTTCTATTATTTTAGGTAATATCTTTAATTCTAGGTATTCCGAATACTTTCGAATATAGAATAAATAAGCTAGTTTAGATAATTCAATAAGGGTCTAGTTATAACGGGCTAGCTATAATATCATTAATTAAATAACTAACTACTCTATATATAAAGAGGATAACTTGAAGAGAGGAAGAGAAGAGGCGTCAGCCTTATATAGACGATATTAGGTCCCTCTACTAGTCTAGTTAGTATAGTAACTAGTCACGTGTAGCGATAGTTATAGGCCGAGCTCTAATTCTAGAGGTAAACCCTTATAATACTCCCCCTTCTAGGAAATCACGTTCTCGGTCCTTTAAACTAGGGAAGGGGTACTTCTATAATATAGGTTATATCTTTTATAAGCTATTAGTACTCGTCTCTTTCTACCTAAGGGGATATACCCGGTTACTTTCCGTACTTCCTAGTTATCTAAGGCTTATGTCTCTTCTAGGGCTAATTAGGGCTCCTAAGTTAGTCTATTATATAATACCTACTTTACTAGGTAGCGTAGGTTATTTCTATATCCTAGGACTTTCTTTTCGTCGAGGATTACTTCGATTTCGTACTCTTCCTAGTCGCCGACGAGTATTAGGCTATTCTAAGTATCGTCCTACTTTTAGGATATAAATAGATCCATAGCGGCAAGTTTAAGTCGTCTACTATAGAAGACGTTATAGATTCCTGGTAGTATATCTAGGTAGAAACTATATAATCCAACCGCCTCGATAATTATGTACTTTTAGTACTTAGTATCGAGCTTCTTTATTAGTTAGTTAGTTTTAATATTCTCTAGGCTAAGCTAGACCTTATCTCTGACCTTATATTACGGTGCTTACTCTCTCTAGAGATTAGCTATAGCCTCTTAATCTTATTAAGCCGCGGCTATAGCTATCTGAGCCTATTCTAATACTTGTTTTAGCTTCCGGATTATATTATCAGCTTTCTAAATAGGGAGAGCCTCTTATAGCATACGTCTTCCCCAAGTTCGGCTTTCAAGTCTAGGACATCTATATAGTAGCCGTAGGTTAAAAAGAATAGGCTAACTCATATAGAGGCTACCTCTCTATTATTAATAGCTAGCTCCGCTAATAGTAGTATTATTGCCTAGTTATCTTAAGTATAGTCTACGAAGTTCCGAAGGTATATTTCGACTATCTAATTTATCTATTCTATTAATCCATTAGTTTCGGGGCTAAATACTATAGAGAGTCTCCGCTAGATCCCGAGTAGTTAATATATTCGTTTCTATAGGGCGCTTATAAACTATACTCCTCGATCTAATATAATTACCTTTAGGAACCTATATTATCGGTAATAGGTAATAGTGAACTACTTTGTTATTATTCCTACCTCGATATTTAGTAAGGCTTCTAGTATTACCCCCTTTCCTAGTTAGTCTATTAAGACTATAAGGTTCATATATCTATTACTTTTTGGTAAGTCTATAATAAAGTCTATTAATAATTCTTACTATATTTAGTCGGGGATAAGAAGGGGCTTTAGGAACCCTTACCTCTTATTTCTCTATACTATATTCTTATAGTACCTATTATAATTCCGTGAAAACCTCTAGACATTACTTAATAAGCTAGGCTAAAAGAACTACCTAGATATAAGGACATTAGTTTATTCCTTACTAGGGTAGCTAGTCTAGGTTAAGTCGTAGATAGTCTAGATTATAAATATATATAGTAGTTCATTATCGGGTACCTATAACTAGTCTCGAAACTATAGACCTCCTAATAGTAATACTAAGTATTCCCTTATTAATATAAGGAGCTTAAGTTTTGAAGGAAATATCTAGGCTCCTTATTAGATAACTTATAGGGTAGCTTAGAAGACTTCATCTTAGCTCTTTACGTGTATCTATAATATATCTAGTACTATAGAGTTATTAGTAGAGGGTATTATTCTTAGAGTAACTATTTCATCTTAGTTTTAAATATTCCTACCTTTAGTAGGCTTTAGGTCTTCTTAAGCCGGGCTTAAGAAGGATTTTAGTAGTTATATACTACTTATTAAGTAGGGTTTTATCTATCCTTAGGTCCTTATAGGGGCTACTTTAATTACTCCTTTTAGTAGGTCTTTAATTACTTCGGGTCTTAGGAGTTATAATATCCGCGCTTATATACGCTCGTTATCTACTCTTACTAGTATATCTTACTCTCTTCTTAATAGAGTATTAGTACGTTTATTTATTTATCTTCCCTAGGATATAGGAGATCTTAAAGTTATAGTGTGAGAGGATTAGTGACTATCTTATTTAGTATTCTATAAGTTACTTCACTATTATAAAGTATTCCAAATTCTTATAGTCTATCCTAACTTTAAATTCCTTTATACTCCTAAGTTCTATATCCTATTCCTATAGATAATATATAATTACGAGTATCTCTTTATTATAGATCTTATAATTATATTTAGCGGGTGAGTTTTTCTTTGAAAAGAATATATATAGCTTTATAATTCCCGTATCGTCGACTTATATTAGAGTACCTCTAATACTCTACCCTAAGGAGTTAGTCTCAATAATGGTTTCTTTCTTATAGTTAAATAAGAGGAGGATTATTACCGAGGTAAATATCGCTTTAAGCTTTTCAAATAACTCATTAGCCTCTTTAGTCTAAGTGAACTTAACGTGGTCCTTATATATTATATCTAGTATTAGTAGGACGATCTTTGAGAACCTATTAATGAATTATTAGTAGAAGTTTATAAAACTAAGGAAGCTTTAAATAGTCTTTACTAACTTTAGGGCTTCTTACTCAAGTATAGCCTTTACTTTAGCTAAGTCTATATAGACTCCTTTTCTTACTTTAATAATAAACCCTAGGTACTTCGTCTCTTAGACCTCGAACTCGTATTTTGAGATATCGAGCTAGAGTCCTACTTCATATATATATAGTAGTACCTTCTATATATACTTATAATATTCCTTCCTAGAACCCGATAAGTAAATAAGAATATCGTCTATATAGGCTAAGTAGAACTTATTAAGGTAGTTCCTTAATACTTAATTAATATATTTCTGGAATATACTTAGTATATTAGTAAGACTAAATAGTATAACTATCTATTCGAAGAAGCTATAGTAGGTTCAGAATATAGTTATCTACTCATCTCCCTAATTAATACGGATTTTGTGAAATACTACTATCACGTCAAGCTTCGTGAACTATTTTACTTTCCTAATATTCCTTAAAGTTTCATAGATTAAGGGGAGAAGATATTAGTCTTTCTTAGTAAGTCTATTAAGATTCCGGTAATTAATATAAAAACGTAGCATACTACTTGGTTTCTTTACAAAGAGTACTAGTACTACTACTAGTAAGTTACTCACATAGATAAAGCCTTTATCTAGTAACTCTATTAGGGTTTTCTATAGTACTAGGAGCTCTTCCCTTAATATATTATAGAGGGGGCCCTATAGTACTTCCGGTATTTTTCTATCCTTCTTCTCTAGCTCGATCTTATAGTTAACCTTATTACTTCTTAGGGGGGAGAGCTTATTAGCTTTAGAAGGGTTAAAAAGGTCTATGAATTCATAGTATTATTTTAGGAGTATAGCTTTTAGGTCTCGTTTTAACTTAACTACTAATACTTTATTAATATTAGCTATACTAGCTAAGAAGACTTAGATACTAACGTCTTTCTTAGACTTCTTTACCTATACCTAGAAGGATATAACTAAGACCTATATATACTCTATTATCTTTTTCATTATAGATTATACTATATTCTAAACTACTACTCTAGTAGAGTTAATAGTTATTTTCCTTCTAGGGGTATTAATACGAGTATCTTACCCTATATACTATAGTATCTCTAAGATTAGGTCTTACCCTACTAAGTATAGGATAATATAAAAGAAAACACGGTCTTTATAGTAACCTTTAATATCTATTAAGATATATACTACTTCGTCTATCTACCCTATAGACCTATCGAATCCTTAGATCTCTCTTAGAGATATCTTTAAGTATTAGAGGTTATTTCTCGTTATGAACTTAGAGTCACATATTCTATAGGATAAGTACCCTATATTAATTAAAGCTTTTATAAAGGATTAATTATTAATTAAAGCTAATATAAGAAAAGGTATTCCTTCTATTTTATATCTGAAATTTCTCTAAGCCTTACCTATAGAAGCTTTCCTTACTTAGTACTTCTTCCTATATCTTTAGGAAGAAGCTACTCGTTTCCCGAGCTCATATCTATATCATATTCCTCCTCTATAGGGGTTATTATAGTAGTGGTATAGATTATTAGTAGTTTCTCTTCTAGGTGTTTTAGTAGGAGTAAGTAGTATTATCTACTTCTATAATCTTTACTCTTATACCTCGTATATAACTTAGTGTTTTATTAATAGATAAACTCTTCCTTAGTTAATTATACTACACTCGTTCTAGTACTTTTCATAGTTACTATTCTCGTTATTATAGGTTCCTATTCTATTTATTCTACTTATACGGGTTCTTAGTTTATATAAGTCTTAATTACCTTAGTCTAGTTCTTTCTCCTCTAAGCGTATTTATCTTATTCATTAATCTAGTTACTAGTTCTATATAGTTAAGTATAGTAACCTATATAGGTTAGGTGTGATTCTACTCTAACTATATTATCTATGAGTTTCTTTAATATAGTAGCCTTAAGAAATACCTTCTTAATATCATTAGTCTATAACTATCCTTTAGCTTCAAGGATTAGTATATTAAAAGTATTTAGGAAGTCGGCGAATAGTATCGACCTTTACTTAATATAGTTTAGCTTATTAATTACCTTCTATTTCGCTCGTAGGTCTAGGAATACGAGGTCTATCTATTCACGTAGTCCTTATAGTATGAACTAGCTAGTGCCTCTTATAATCTCTACCTAAGGGAAGATTCTAGACTTAGCCTCTCCTACTAACCCACTATATATATACTAGACTTATATCTTCTTATCTCTAATAGTATTCCCGTTAATTTCTAACTTTACTATTATCTCAATAGAGAACTCTCTATATTTTGCCTTATCCTTTCTATTATACTTAGTGACGTCCCCGAGGCATTATTTCGGTTATTTAGCTTCGGATAGTTCATTCTATTCGAGGGCAGGGCTTTGGTATCAGGTGGCCGGTATATGTACACCTATAGTACTAGTCGAGGCGAAGGGGGCTTCTTGAGCCGGGCTCAGGAACTAGGGCTATTAGTTTAGGGAGTTCTAGCTCCGTATCTCGAGAGTTACGAGTCTTTCGAGTAACGTATATTAGTTTTCTGCTAGTTAGGTAGAGAGATTATTCTAGGCTTCTATAAAGCTAGCTAACTATAGTAGGATATCTATTAGTATCTATAGCTAGTTCTCGGGCCCTACCTAGGAGGATTACTATTATTATTCCTCTATTATTTTGGTTCGACAGAATAGCGTCGGTAATATTCTCTAGTCTCATAAGAGATAGGAGAAGAAGTTATCCTAATATAATAAGCTAGCTATAATATTATTAATTAAATAACTAACTACTCTATATATAAAGAGGATAACTTAAAGAGAGGAAGAGAAGAGGCGTTAGCCTTATATAGACGATATTAGGTCCCTCTACTAGTCTAGTTAGTATAGTAACTAGTCACGTGTAGCGATAGTTATAGGCCGAGCTCCAATTCTAGGAGTAAACCCTCACACTAGTAGAGCTTAAGTCACTCCTCTAAAGGGATAAAGATCTATAGAAGGTATCTGTGTTTAAGATATCTCTTCTAAGGTTCAGAGAAAATACACTTATAGCTTCTAATATTAAGCTTTTAAGGTTTAGGTTAAGCGAAATTTATTCCTGAGCTAGGCTTAAGAAGATAATAGTAACTTAATCTTATAATCTTCTTAATATCGAGTCTATTTACTCTTAAGTTATAAAACTCTACCTCTAGAAGTTCACGAGCTTCTCTAGACTCTTTTAAGTCTTATCGATTAATAGAGAGATTAATAAAAGACTTCTTAGTTTTCTCTTTATAGTTCTATAGGACTACCTTTTCAAAAGCCTTAACGAAATCTTCGATTACCTAGCTTAATTCTTCCTTATCTTATAGAACTTAACTAGGGTTAGAAGTTAGGGCCCTTAGTAAAAGTAGTAGAGTATTATTATTAGATAAGGGGTAGATAGTATAATCGACTCTCTTACTAACCTTAGCCTTTATAAGTTCCTTAGTATATGAATTTCCTTAAACTTTATTACTAGTGTTATCTTAATTTTCATTTTCGGGGACTTCCTAAGGTTTATTAATTCTAGGAGGTTCTAGCTTATCTCTTTTATTATCCTAAGACATATTACTAGTATTACTTTAAAGAGTATTAGTTATAATTTCTATAGTATTTATATCTATTATCTCTTATATCTTAGTAATAGGAGTTTCCTAAGGATTAATAATATTCTCAAAATCTTTATTTTCGGTATTATTTTAAGTTTCGATTCTAGTAGTATTATTTTCTTCTTAAGCCGGGTTTATAGAGACTTTCTTCTTTAGTTTTAGTATAATATTATCCTCTATAAATAAGGCCTTAAGCTTAGCTTAATATTCTAGGAGAGAGGGTTTAGCTTCTGAAACTACTAGTATTTCGAGGAATCTAATATTATCTAGAATTAAGCTAAATTCTTCTATATTCGACTTTCTAGGGAGTTTAATATTTTCTTTATCGAAGTTAGGCTAGTTCTTTAGCTTATTTTTGTTATTATTTCTATATAAGCTAATTTGATATTAATAGATACTATATAGGATCCACTTTATTCTAGTATTAAAATTAGGTTTTCCTAAGTTTTTAGTCTTTAGGTCATAGTAATAGAAATAGTATTTAAGGATCTATTTATTAATAAGTCGGACTACTTATTCTAGAGTAAGTTTTTCGGCGATTATATTAAACTATATTAGGTAACTCTTACCTTAAAGTATATAATAGGGATTCTTGGGGACTTAAGTAATTCTCTAAAATTATATAACTATAAGGGTCTTTTCCCTAGACTTTCTTAATATAGTTTAGTCCTTAAGAATACTTATCGCGGTCTATAATAATTACTTTAGCTATAACTAAGAGAGTACTATATTCTATATCGAATTCGTCTAGGTTCTATTAACTAGTTTCTTCTTATTTTCCTTTCTACTATTTGTTTTATATAGCTATTATCTCTACTTTACTATTATTCTATTAGCTACTATTAGCTAACTTAATTAGACCTAATTATTCCTTTAGTAGAGCTACTTTAATAGCGTCTTTCACTTCTTATAAGCCTTTAATTACTCTACTATTTCAAAATATCGAGATTTCTATTTATAAGCTAAGCTTAGTAAGCTTTAAGGGGAGTCGATTTCTGAGTTTCTTATTAATAAGTCTCTTTATAATTACTCGAGATCCCTTACTTAAGGGTTACTAATTTCGAGATTTAGTATATAATATTATAGAAGGTATTAAAGAGCTATCCCGAGATAAGCTATTATTATTAAGTCTATTTTAGATTATACTCTACTCTAGGATAATACTTCTAATACTATATCTAGTCTTCTTAAGCTAAGCTTAAGAATATTTAATATATTTAGTAAATATAATTATTCGTCGTAATTATCTAAGGGTATTAAGGAATTTATTATAGGTTTTCTTCTAGTGAAATTTCTTCCTAAGCTAGCTTAAGAAGAAATTTCCCGAAACTAGAACTTTTTAGTCTTTTTACTTATTAATTCCTAAAAAGTTATTTTATCACGAAAAACCTAAAAATTATATATATAGTATTTTTCGAATTTTCTAAAAAAGTATATAGGAAGGATAATTAAATTAGCTAGAAAGAGCCTTATAGGAGTATTCTTATAGGTATATCCTAGTTCTAGAAATATGATATATAATAAAAGGAATTAGACTCTTTTAAAGAGTAAATATAAGGAATAAAGGTAAAGTATAAGAGTTTAAAGCTCTCTTATAAGCGAATAAGGGGATTTATTAGCGAAATTAAAATCTATCCCGAATTTCGAAAAATTATAGTTTTAACTTTACTTCCCTTATACTATACTCTTCCCCTCCTTACTATATACTACCCGTATATAAGAGTTAAAGAATTAAGGTAAAATTAAAAAAAGATAAAAAATAAAATAACTAAAAGTAAAATAAATAAAAAAAAATATAAATTATAAAAGGAAAGTTAGTTTATTATAAGGAATATAGATTAATTCCTAGGATATATTCATATTATTATCGAGTAATAAGTATATTAAATCTTTTAAGTATTATTAGAGTAGTAGAATTATTAATAGTTAAGACTATAATACTTTATTTATTAGTTTTCGAGGTATAATTATAGTCCTTCTAGTCTTTTACTTATAATTAGTACTTCTTCCTAAGATTCGCTTTTATCTAAAGAGTTCGTTTTATCTAAATCACTTTCTAATTCGTAATTAATTAGAATAAAGGTATCTTTCTTATATACGAACTTCTTAAGGTAGTTCCTAGTATAAGTTCCTTTTAGTTCTATTTTATCTATTTCCTCTAGCTTATAAAACCCTTTTAGAAAGACTATCTTTACTTAGTATAGACTCATTTATCTAAAGCTAAGTTTAATATTTGAAGTTATATCTATAGTATACTAGGAATAATATATAAGTATAATATCCTTCGCTTTAATCTCTTATAAGCGAAGCTAATATTTAGTATTAAAAGCTGCTTTTCCTTATTCCTAGAATCGTCGTTTATAGAGTACTATTTCTTCTATATCCTTATCTTATAACTAGAGTTATTGAGCTTAACCTCTAGGAGCTCTTCTCTTATCTTAATCTTTATCTAGTCTAATAGTTACTAAACTAGGAACCTTATTTTATAAGGAGAATTACCTTCTATCTATAAATTAATAAGAAGAGTATTACTCCTATTAGTCTATAGATCGATATTCTTTCTACTAGAAGGACTATAGGAAGGTATCTTCTCTAGTATTTACCTCTATTACTTATTCGAGTAAGTACTTCTCTAATTAAGTAATAATATATTTAATACCTCTATTAGCCTTCGAGTTATATACTGAAATTTGGACTCGTTTAATACTATACTTAGCTATAAATACTTTAGCTATACCCTTATTCTTAGGTCCTTATCTATAACTAGTCGTCTGAATACTCTATACTAATATATATTTCCTCCTAAAGAAGTTAGTTATACCTCTAAGGTAACTTAGATAATACCCTTACTTTGGGCTATCCTAATAAGTTTTCTCGTATTTACGAGATACTTCTTTCCTCTATTAGTTAAGAGGTAAGTTATATTAAGTATTACTTTTTCCTATAAAGTCGTTATATAAGTTAAGTATATTAGTTCCTCTATTTAATTAGCCTCTCGCTTCTAGTATAAGATATAGCTAAGTATATAGCTTAATAATCGTATAGTATCTTTCCTAGAAGAAAGTATTTACTACTCGTCTATAAGTACTTTATTCCTTTATACCTAAGTTCTTTATAATATTAGTGATGACTTCTCTCCTTTTTATAGATTATAATAATAAAGTATATTAGTATACCTCTCTCCCCTTATTAGTATAACTCCTTATTAACTACGAGTATAGTAAGGCCTTACTTTTAAAGTTAAAGAACTCTTTCTATTCTATATTAATAGGTCTTTTTAAAGCTTTAAAGGAAGTATACTATATATTAAGAGACTAGTGAATACCCTTTCTCTAGAGGTATATCTTCTTAAACTAAGCTTAGGAAGAGTTTTACTACTTTTAAAGGCTTCTTTACTAGTATAACTAATACTATATTTAGTTTAGTAGTAATCTAGTTATTAATATTAACCTCGTGAGCTTTATCTATATTATTAATAAAGTTCACCTTTTCGTAATAGATTATTAGCTATAGTATTCTTCTTTTAGGAATAAACTTAACTTCGAAAGTCGAATAGTTATATTACGTAATCCACTATATTAGGAGTAATCCTAGTAAATCTATTACTACTTTATTTAATTAGGCTATAAGTACTACTATATCTATCTCGAGAATAAAATAAATACTAATTAAGTGTAATTAATCTTCTTAAAAGCCTTTAAGGCTCCTCGATATTCCCTTTAGTAGTATTATAGTTTCTTTTAGCTATATTCTAGAGGCTACTTTCGAATTAAGTAAGGTATTTTCTTTTTATAGTATCTAACTATTATAGTACTATACCTTATCTAGTTAACTAGTATCTATTATTAAAATAATCTTTCTATTATCTTCTAAATAGTCTATTAAGATAAGAGTACTTCGTTAGTCTTTCTATAATACTACTATTAAAGCTTCTTATTCTAGACCGAATTTGAAAGGAATATCTTTCTTTAATAGTTAATAAAGAGGTTCTATAGTAAACTATAGTATTAATCTAAATATAATAGAAAATATAAACTCTAGAAATTCCCTTACTTCCTTTATATTATCTAAGGGTTCTATTCTAGTATCTTAATAACTCTAGCTATTAGTAGGTATCTTTATCTATATTAGTCATATAGCTAATAAGCTTTAATCTAGGTATATAAAACAAAGATTTTGTCTAAAGTAGCCCCTGGTCGCTCTATCTACTCTAAAGTTATATCTAGGTTTCATATATATTCTAATATATAGTATCGAATTCCGGGAACTACTTCTTTTAGTTATAATAGTCTTAGGACCTTTTATACTATATTATTAATATATAGTTTAGTGATTTCGGGAATAATATTATATAATATTATCTAGATAATAAATAAATATCTAACCGAATTTATTACTCCTTAAGGTAATCGTTATTAAAAGACTAATTAGTATTACGAATACTATTATATCCCGAGACTTAAGTACTAAGAGGGCTAATTATACCCCGAAAAGAAATTAATTAGTAAGCTACTATATATCTAGTAAACTCCTTAGAGAACTTATTAACTTATAGTAGTAGTTACTATCCCTAATTATAACCTATTTATTTTTATTACTATAACTATAAGGTAATACTCTCCTTTTTCCTTCTTAGTAACTAGAAACTAAGGATTATAGTAAGGGCTATAAGAGTATTCTATTATTCTATACTTAATTTAGTCTTTTAGTATTTCTATTACCTTTCCTTTAATACTCTAGGACTAGGAAATTAGGTATCTACTAAGCTTCGTAATTAACTATACGAATTTCCTAGGGTAAGGTAACTTCTAGTTAAATTATTCTATAATTATCTAATTAAAGGTAAGAGCCTCTTC
>JAJTUR010000355.1:0-17008 GCA_021399475.1 Hyaloscypha finlandica
AGCTAAAAGGGATAAGAGGAAGAGAATAGAAGAAGAAGTAAAGGAAGCTAGAAGACAGGAATTACTAGCTTAGGGAAAGAAGCCTAGGGGTAAGAAGTATAAGATTAATATAATTTAGAGCTAGATTATAGAAACTAGTAAGTAGACTAGTATGTAATATTAATAGGAGGCTAAAGGGACTAATACTATATAAGATAAAGCGAGATTCCTATAGTTATCTCTAAATATATAATAAAAGTAGATAAAATATAATAATTCTAACCTGAAAATCAATACTTCTCTCTATAGTATAAAGGCTAAAACAGGTTATATAAGGTCCATATTATATCATTTTGGCGGGCTAATTGAACTCTATTATAACATAAACTTTTTATTACGATATATTAGGTGATTACGTTAATATTTAATTAATTATATAAAATGTCAGAGTTAGTAGTATGTCGGAGTTACTGCAACCGATGAGCGTAGCGAGGCGGCCCAAACTGGGTGAGGATTAGGCCCTGTTTCGCACCCCGCGAATACTAGTATTTGTCAGTATTCAAATACCAGTATTTGAATATTAGGAAAATAAGTGTTTCTGTAATTTTTATTTACTAGTAATAGTTACTAGTATTCAAATACCAGTATTCGCTCCTATACTAATCTCAGTATCTATAGAACCACCTATCGTAGGTGGTTCTATAGATGCTAAGTTTGAAAGCTAGGCCTTAGGCCTCTATTTACTACTATTAACTACTGTTTATACCTTAACTTTCGATTACCTGAGCGTACTATCGTAATTAATCAAATAATTATGCTATTAACTCTCTTAAATAATCAATTCTGGGCCGAATTCAACCTTGAATTCGAGCTAATTACGACCTAAATTATACTTAATAATACGACTACTAGAAAACGATATACTACGATAAGATTCTAATAAGAACCTCTCTATAGAAAGGTCACTATAAGATACTAAACCTCCTTAATTATATATATTCACGTCGATACTAAGAGTAATTACGTATACTAATCGTAACCTTCAGGGAATTAATTATATTCTATTAAGAGAAAACTGTATTACACTTATTAAGGCATATCTCTATTAAAGAGAAGGTATATATTTTTTATATATTATTAGCTAGCTAGTATTAAACCGGAATATATAGGAGGAGTTCTCAAAATCAGGGCGATAGTATAGTAGGTATTTATTATTATAGTATTATTTTATTATTAAATTTCTAATATTAATAGAGTCTTCTATAAGGTACTTATAGCCCTGAATTTACTATTTGAGCACGTAGTAAAATAGCCTAATCTAACTACGGAGTATATCCTCAAATCACGTAAGATCCTCGATTCTCGCCTTATTTTGATAATTATATTAGTACCCTTAATAGTACTATATTAATACGTATCTAGGGCTAGAAGTATAAGCCCTTTTAGGAATCGTCATAGTTATCTCTTATATAATGTACTTACTACGTATATATTTAATCTATAATTCTCTTTTATATATCCTAGATAAGAGGGCTCTACGAATAATTAGAGGGTATTATAGGACACTATTATAAGAGGAGGCTTTCATATTCCTAATAGTAGATTTTATCTTAGTGATATAGGATATATTAATACTAGGACTATTTTAACTCCTTTTAGAAGGATAAGGTATTATCTATATGAAGTTATTATTACTAGAGAGGTTCCTAAGACGTATTAAGAGCTCTTTAATATACGGTACTTGATATTAAGGAATGAGGTTAAGCGTATTTTTGGTGTTCTAAAGTATTAGTTTCCTTTCCTAAAGATAGATATAGAGTATAATTTATTGACCTAAACATGTATTATCTTTACTATTTATGCTTTATATAATTATATTCGTTAGTATAGTATTATAGAGGATGATATATTCGAGGATAGGCTAGATGAGATTAATAGCTAGAAGAGGCTAATAAGGAGGAAATACTACTAATTACACGTTAAGGAATAGATACTTTCCGTGATTAGATTACTTAAGATATGTTTAAGTAATAGTAAGCCTATTATAGAGCGTAAAGTAGTTGATATTACTATTAGCCGCGGGGTAATATAAGGTTATTATATCTAAAAGAATACTTGAAAACTTTATTACTATTACTATATAGGATTTTTATATATTATAGCTAATTATTGTCCTTATATAGGACTTTCATTTAGGCTACTCCTTAAGTATATAGGACTTTAGTTTGGATTTTAATTTAGTATTATATTAAGAGCTCTTATATTTTTTATGAGCTAAAAACCTACTTTTAGCTAGAAAAAATTCGGATTAGATTTTTTTTTATATTCTTATAGTCCTACTTCGGGGGTATCTTTTGGTATAATCTAGGCTATAGTTATAGTAGTAGTTATTAAGAAATCCTAGTTCTAAAAGGGGGTCTTAAAATTAAAATATAATATAAGCTAATTATCTAAGCTTTTGTATAGTATTATTAATTTACGAAAGTAGTATAGTACTTATAGGAGCTCCTATACTAATTAGAGGCGTCGTTTAAACCTTATTTAAACTTGGTTTAGGCTCCTATATACTAGAACCTCTAATATTTAGGGCTTTAGAAATAGGCTATATTAAGTTAAGATTTTTGATTTAATAACTAATTATGAGTCTTATTAATAATTATAGGAATAGAAAGAATAATGAAGCGTATTTAAATGTACTAAGAATTAGGCTATTGGATTAGTAGTTCTAAAGATATTCTCATATTTACTTTTTATAGTTTGTATAGCTTATATTAGGTAAAAGATAAGAAATATTTAACTAAACTCCTAAATTACTATATAACTATATACTACTAAAAGAATCTAATTAAGGAAAATATTCTTATTACTATTTATAAAGACTATAAAAAAGGGTGTAACTAAAAAAAAAAATATTACTAAGCCTCCTAATTCTCCTTAGGACCCGATTCTTAAAGACGCTACTAGTAGCTAAACTATTATAATTATCGCCTTTATACTCCTAGTATTAAAAGCTTCTATTACATCCTTTAATATACTATAAAATCCATGTTAATTACTTTCTTTCTAAGCCTTCCTGCCCTTATCTTCCCTTTTATTAACTAGAATAAGCTATCTCTAGTAGTCCTTTAATATTTTCTTAATAAAAAAGCGTCTTATAGGACTAGCTTAAGTATTAAGGATATATATAGTATAAGAGGTTTTAGTACTTCTAAGTATACGAGGAATAGCTACTTTAACGAAGCCTAGAAGAGCTATTTATACCTTAATTAGAAGTATATCTACTAAGTCTTAATAAGTTATATAGATAATATCTATTATATATTAATATTCAGGGCATCCTATATTAAATTCCTCTTTCCTCTAAGTAAGTGTCTCTCCTATTATATCCGTAATCTGTATAGTTACTCCCGAAAGACTAGTACCTATAGAGACCTTCGCTCTCTTATTCTTCTCTCGTCCTTATACGCGGGGATACTTGAGAGCGTTAGCTTAATAGAGTTAATTCGGTGTAGGTATTAATGAAGAGGATAGTTTTAGTATTAGAGTAGATATAGAAGGAGTATAAAGATTACTAAATGAGTTATCCGTATAGTCATAATCTCTGTCTCCTAGAAAGAGTATACTATTCGGGAAGAGATACCTCTAGATATTACTATCTTAATTAAGGAAATCTTTAATAGTTGTATTTTCGGTATCTGTAAGAGGAATAAGTAGTTATCTATTCAGGTTCGATTTTGCGGCTTCCTCTACTATAATTCTGTAGATTAAGTAGTATAAGTGTGGTTTCCGGTAGCTAATCGAGGGCCTAAAAGCTCTTTAATATAGGTACCTAGTAGTAAGTGTGATTCCTGAACTATATATAATTGACCTTGTTTTTAGGGTCTTATAAAAAATTATCCTAATACTCCTCCTCGCCTATATTAAATATATCTCTTCTTTCTATCCGAAACTAGTTAAAGACTTAAGTACGAACTATAGCTTGTATTTCTTCTTGAACTAGAACTATTAATTATTAGTAAATATTAAGGGGAATCTAGAAAAGGTATACTTACCTAATTAATATACCCTTTAATCTATATACCGGAAATGATATTCGTAGTAGGACGATTCTAAGGGAGACTATAGAGGCTAAAGTTCTATTACAATTACGTATGATCTTATTTTTTGAAGATATTATCTACGAGCTTCCCTCTATTAATATAACGTCGTATAATATTAATGAGAGTAGACTCTAGTTCATCTGACTAACTCATAATAAAGTATAGTATTTCGATAATTAGTGCTTTCGGCTTGCCGCCTCTACGTGTCCCTACTATTATTAGAATGGTATCGAATTATTATTAGTAAAGGAGGAGCTTTTTAGATTAAGAGTCTCACTAAGGAGTGGGAAATTAAAGGGGCTGAAAATCGAGGCTAAAGGGCCTAGCGGAGATAACCCCCCGTAGGCTCCGTAATTACGATTACTAAGTATTCAGATTTTGCGAAACACTTAAATTAAAGCGGTTACTAGTATACAAATACTGGTATTCGTAATATCCAAATACTAGTAAACGAATACTAGTAAATGAAACCGTGCGGCCGTGCGAAACAGGGCCTTAGCCGACGAGTAGTATAGATTCAGTAGTTTGAATAAATAAAATGCCGTAATCAGGACTATAATGGGAAGTCTAGGCGTAAGCAAGAGGGTTTAGTGGTAAGGGCGGGAGATTTGAGGCTTTTGAGCTGAAGGCAAGCATTCTCGATTAGGCTAGGCTAGCGGGGTAGATGGGACGAGCCGCTTAGTTCTATGGAGAGGTTTCACTTCTCGTAAAAGCTTAGCGTTTGTGATTCGATTACTACTCCAAAGCTTCATGCATAAGCCCACCGCACAATTGCGAATTATTAATCGTATTAACATTGCTCCTCTAATGGACTAATAATTGTCCCGTGCTTTAAGGCTGCTTGATAAGGTCTTCCGCCACTTAGAATAGCCATTTATTGCAAAAGTGGAGGAGGTACGATTATCCAGGAAGGCAGGGTATAGCAACTTAGATTTGGGTAATGTAAGAAGGTTCCAGAGACCAGGCCGAGGACAAAAGCAGTAACTTTACTGGATGCAGACCATAGGGAACTAAGCACACACGTGTCGAATTGACACGTCTTCCCACCAGCCGTGTGCTACCTTTCATGAAATTCAGCCAGCCACCAAACTCTGTGCCGAGTGCCAGATCTAACCTTAGTCGTATCAAAGAGTCACCTGCTCACCGAGTTCAAGCTGCCCCATTGGTTTCGACAGTTGCCCGCACCGTGCTAGGAACTTCATTGGCAGTGTAGTGCTTGGGTGCTACGAGGCTCCCGTGTGCCGTCGGAGATGAGGCAACTTTAACCTCTGCATATAGGCAGCCGTCCCGGTGGATGCTTTTGGGAGATGTAGGAACCTGGGTGAGTTAATGAGGCGTAAGGGCAAGCTCTTTCTTTTGAGCCTCGCGGTCTCAGCCGTCTCTTTAGGTTCACGATATATCTTTGGGTTTTTCTAGCAGTTATACCTTCTAATTTATTACGGCTAGGCTAATTATAGTAGAAAAACCCGGAATAGTAGTGTAATAAGTATATATATTTAAGGGGTGTATAATAAGTCGTGTCTTAATATTACTAGGGCTCTAAGCTTATAATTACAGAGAACCTTACAGAAAATCCTATCGAGAATCTCGACTTATACGACTTAGAGTACTATATTAATAAACTTTATACGAAGGAGTTTAAAGACCGAAACTCTATTATATATAAAGAGTTATTAATTAGTATAAAGCTTACTAGGTATTAGTATATCCTATAGCTTTACTAGGAATACTCTTAATTTAATATATACTATATAGTCTTTAGTAATCACGATAATAAGATTAATAATAATACTCTATAATAAGGTAAAACTAGCCTCTTAGTTACCTCTACGAGTGAGTTTCTAGAGATAAGAGAAAAGAAGGTAATTAAGATTTAATAATCGCTTGCTTTTTAGAATAAGTCGAAGGACCTTCTAGTAATATTAGTAAAGCCCTCGAAGACTCTAGAAAATAAATAAAAAGTTATTAACTTACTAATCTACTATTCTTATAAGTAGGTAGTATATTATATAGTATCCTTAATATAAGGTTAGATACTCTCCCTAAAGGACTCTATATAGCACTATATAAGCCTATTTAGTTTTTGACCTAAATTGAGATTATTTATATATTAATATTACCTTTAGCTAGGATTAAGTCGTAAATAGTAATCTTAGTAAGTTAATTCGAGTATTAGAAATAATATAGGATATTAATATTACTTAGGGTAACCTTAAGATTTTAGTTTATTTATTAAACTAGGCGGAACGGGAAAGGATATATAGAGGTTTAATATAATTAATAGTATATCTTATAGCGGGTTAAGACCCAGTTTTTATACTTAGTATATAGTGCTTACGCTAGACCCTATAAGCTTACCCTTATATAATTATACCCCTTTATTTCCTAGAAATCAGGGCTCGCTTCTAGCTTCTCTCTTTAATGAATTCTTCTTATATTAAGAACTACTAGTCTTCTTTATATTAAAGGCTTAGCCTGTGATATATCTAAATTTAGTAGTTAAATATTAATTATATTAGCCTTTACTAACTTATACTAAGTTATTATATAGTTCTCTATAGTAGTCCTTAGCTCCTTCTTAGTTAATCTAGTCTATTACTTAAAATTATTTAGTAAGTATAACTTCTATATAAAAACCTAATCTATGCTTTTTCTTCTTTAAAGCGGCTTACTAATAAGAGTAAGCGTGGTACTATTTTTCTAGTAGTAATATTTAGGTAATATATAATCTTAGGATTCGATAATTTAGTAATTAATACTAATTCTAAATATAGCTATATATCTATAATTAGAGGCTTATATACTTAATTATAGTAAGCTTATCTTTCTCTATAATATATTAGAATACTTCTAATAAGTATTTTAGGTAGGGATACTTAATCTCTCGTCTATTTCTTAGGGTAAGTTGTCTTTACTATATGTACTAGTAAGAGGTAATAAGGTATAATATAGATTAGTATTAGAGCTAAAGCTTCTGTTATCCTAATCTAGGAATTAGAAATACTCCCTTAGGTAAAGAGAAGTAACTAGTCTATATAATAACTACTATATTATATAGGTTAGTATTAACTTACTTAAAAAGGATATCTCCTTATTTCGTAGTAAGTCTTTATAAGTACGTGAGAGCTTTCGTTTAGAAATTCACAAATAAGTAGCTTATATATTACTAGCTACTAGGATCTTTATAGGAAGTGTTATAATATATATTTTCCGTAATACTTAGTAGAACTAGGTTTTGAGTAATACTCTCTCGGCCTTAATCCTACTAATACTTACTTTCTTCTATTATAAGTATAGCTTTTTTTAGTTACACCTCCTTATATATTAGCTAACTTGTACTTAGGAGTCCTTAATAGTTTATTCTTTAAGAGAGATATACTATAATTAGTAAATATATCTAACTTATATACTACTGAAATATTTACTCTTAACTAACTTCCTTTAATAAAGCTTTCGAGACACTTATTAGACTTCGTAAGGAACGTATTCTCGCTATAGAAGAGCTATATTATATTTACTTCTAGATCCAAGTTTATACTTATATAAGTTTTATCTTACTAGAATAAGATAATATTATCTAATTTATATCTTCTAATAGACTAAAAGATATACTTTATTAAGGAAAAAGCCCGATTTCGATAAACTAATAAAATATATAGCTTATAGTCGAAAGTCGGATCCTAATAAACTAAAAGAATATATAACTTACTTTCTTTAGCTTAAGAAACTAGGTATATTACCTAGGTAAACTTAAATTATTTTTTACTAGCTTAACTAATAAGTATAAGAAATCGACGAGCTACTATTATATCTATAATAGTTATAAGTATCTCTGAGCTTATTATTCCCTATATATACTTGTAGCTAATACTATTTAATAAATGTTTTCTTAGTGAGTTTCTCTTCTATTATTACTTTAAATACTATTTATACCTTATCTATAATTAATTACTTATACTATAATAGATAGCTCTTAGGAATTAAGTAAGTGCTTCCTAACTAACTCTAAGCTCTTCCTAATACTCTATAGTATTCTAGCCTTCCTTACTAGTGTCTTCTTTAGTAGCGTGGACCTTAGTAAAACTACTTCTAGTAATATAAATACTAATAATAGTTTAGGCCTTAGTATCGGCTTTAGGGCAGCTAATTTTATTTTCTCTATTATTATATACTTCCTTATTAAACTATTTGAAGTTAAGAACTCATTAGTAGGCTCTAAGGAAAGAGAGAGAGAATAAGATAGAGGGAGAGAAGAAGGAAAAAGAGTTATATATACTAAGCGAAGGAAGTTCAAGCTACTAGCGAGACTATATAGGCGACGGTTATTATTGCTTTTATTATTAAGTAATAGTATAGTAGTATTATTTATCTTAACTTTCTTACTAGACTTAAAAGATATAAACTCGGCGAAGCTACTAATAGTTTATTTATTTATTATATTATTTATATTATACTATTCTATAGGCGCTAGGTATATACCTTTCATATATTTATTAGAGGTTTAGCTAAATAAGGGTTATAGTATACCTTACTCCTAATTACTCTATCTTTAATCTATATTTATAGGTATAAAAGGCTAACTAGGTACAGATATTAGTATGTCTTAAGTAGTATTCTAGAACTTCCTAAGTGAGTTATATATTCTAAAAGTAATAGTAAATATAATTAAATACTAACTTTATATTAAGGCGCTAGCTTTTTAGCTCTATTTATTCCACGCGGCTTCTAATAAGGTTACTCTAGGCTCTTTAGCCTCTTCACGTGAGTCTTACTTCTTTACCTTCTAATAGTTATAAAAGTAACTCACTATTTCCTAGTAGTCTTAGTGTCCTAGGCTTTATTTTAGTTTAGCTCTTTATCCTAGTAACTAACTATATAAGCTATACCTTCTTTCTCTCCTTAGTACTACTATTACTATAAGGCCCGAACTAATCGCGAGGAAATAGGCGATATCTCTCGAGGATATAAGTACAAAGTTTAAATCTTCCCTTAGGTACTACGGTAAGGAGAAGTTAGTAGTATTGAAACTAGATAAAAAGAAAAGTAAGGTAGCGCTTAGTATAGTGAATAGAATAGAAGATGAGATAGAAGGTGAGATAGTAGATAAGATAAGAGATAATATAGCGGATAGGGTAGAGCTTAATAGGATTACTAATTAGTTGTTTTCGAAGGAGGAGGTGGATTGAGTACTATGTCTAGTACTAAATGAATAGATAAAGGACACCTTTTCGAGTAGGCTCACTAGGAGTATTAGGGAAGTATAAGTAAGGACTTTGAGCGATAGGATATTTTCTGAGAGTAGTTATAATCGTTAAGTACTAGTAATTCTAGAAGGGATAAGCGAAGTAATTAGGGTTAAATTGATTTCTATTTCTAGAGCTTAAGAGACTAGATATATTATACTCTGACCTAAGTGCCCAAAATTTACCCCTATTAACTGAAATTACGAAGGCCCTTTTCTTAAATTAAGTATTTTATAAGTTACCCTAATATAAGTAGATTCTATAAATTAGAAGTATAAAACGACGAAAACGTAAAAGAATGAAGCTTTAATATACTAATGAGAATAAAGACAAAAGAATCTAGGTATTTGGGGTATCGTAATATTATTAGAAAACGACCCTGACTTTATACTTTAATATAGAAGTAAGTTAGTAAGAGGATATAGTAAATTCCTATACTAGAGTCGCAGATCCCTATAACTAAAACACTAAATAATAAAGGTTAGTATTAGGATTACATCTCTTATAAATTAAAGCGAGTACTAAAGAAATGCGTTCTTCTTAATAAACAGCCGGTTCGCTAACGTTAATACTCGATGCCTCTCTCTTACTACTTTATAACGAGTAACCTTACTTTTTTCTAGCTCTCATTCGCCCTAGGCGATAGCTTCGGCAACTTTGTTATCCTAAGTTTCTTACCCTTCTTACTAAGTATCTTCATAAACTCAATATTAGAGTAAGTATCTATAGTGGCGTAATATAGTACCGTGTGTCCTTTCGAGTCTAGCTCATTAATCCATACTCCTCGATTAAGGAGATACTTCGTAGTCTCTGAATTAATCGTCTATATATAGTAATAGACTAGGTAGAGACTAGATTTATCTAGTATATTAATATTAGCGCTATGGGTATAGAGGAGGCGGATTATATTAACGATTTTTATTATCTTAGTTTTATCTATATTAACTTTCCCGGTACTAAAGGTAAGGCATAGTATACTATTACCTTTATTATTAATAGTATTAATACTAATACCTAGTTTTTTAAAGAGTTATTCGAGGAGATTTATCTCACGTTCTTAATATACTAAAAGAAGATTAAATTCATCTTAGGAATTTGTCTTAACTTCTTCTATAGATACCCCGAAACTCTTTTTAAACTTATCCGAATACGAAGTACCGCGTCCCTCAAAATTAGTATTAAAACTCGAAATAGTAGATTATCGCGAGAAGGTTAGTGTAATAAAAGTTAAAGTAGTGGATTATCTCGATAAGGTTAGTGTCTTGGATTCGAAGTCTTCGTATAGCTAAGGCTTATGATCTAGATTAGGTCGAGAAATAAAACTAGGTGACTTAGGTTAGTGACTAGGATTCGGAATATTAGGTAAGAGGCTAATACTAACCTATTAAACTATGAAGTAGCTTACGCGAGGTTTATAATATATTAACTAACTCTATAGTACTATTATAGATCTCGTATACTATCCTCGCCCTTTTACTCCGACTCTCGCTAATACTCTTATAATAGAGTAACGACTTTATTAGTAAAATCAAGGCTATTCTCTAACGACATTCTTATAGTATAGACAACACGTTTTTTGGTTTCGGGGGGAAGCTCTAGAACATTCCCTTATTATACTTCCCGAGAATCCTAGTAAGTATCTCTAGAACTTTGGATAGCTTAGACGATTTCAAAGTTTCAGCCTCTTTCTAGAGGCTCTCGTATGCCGCGCTTGCTTGCTTAATCACGTTGACAACCTGATTATTTATGTTATCTACACCTCCCTGCCAATCTGCAAAGCGCTTCCCTGGTTTCTTGTGAGGGACTAAGGGTGATACTTGGGTACTTGTACAAACCTATCATCTACAGTTCCTTGAGTACATTATCAATCTTCTTTGTTGTTGACAGGGATGAGGGCAGCGAGGACGGTCTCCTCTCCTCCCGTGAGTGTTTTTCGTAAGCGGGAGGTTGAACTAGGAATCGAGTTAGCCATATATTCCAGTCTGCTGGGCGTATAACGTCAAGACATTAGGGAAGAGGATAGCCCTACAGCTTTCCATTGGATCTATAGGGGAAGAGCACCCAAGTCGGTCTTATGGAATTGAATGAAATGAGAGGAGCTACTAATTTCATTTGCGAATAATATCTTGAGGATGCGTAATATCTCAACGAAATATTCGCTATGTTGATATTAAGTGTCACTGAATATAGAATTAGCGACTAAGTTGAACCTTCCATTAAGATTTGATGTTTCATAGAGTTCAAATAATATTCCACTTACTACACAAGAGCTGTGAGTTCAATTTGCACACTTTGAAGAGGGTTGGCCAAAGATAATCTGAAATCTTTAACCTGTTCCTCCTTAAGGACACCGAAATTAATCTTGTCCACAAGTGTCTTTAACTCATGAACCCAACCCCCTAGTGTCTTATGTCTTAGAGTCGGTTGGAATTTGTCTAATATCCTTAAGAACTCATGGATTCTCTCTAAGCATGTACCACATGCCTGCCGGAGACCTCCCACACCACGTCCCTCCTGCTCAAGACTCTGCACCCGATGAAGAGTAGTATGAAGGCTCTTAAGGTCCGTATAAAGTTCGCGGTATATACTGCGCGCACCACCGGCATCTTTGAGTTTACAGATGACGTTGTGGACAAGTCCAGCTAATGCGATAAAATCGCCAACTAAATATCCAAATGACATTTTCGATCAGGATGCGCACGGCGGCCGGTGCGCCAAGGCCGGGTTGGAGATCAGAAAGAAGGACGCGCTGAAAGCGCTCGTGCTTGAGAGGTGGTGTCGAATTAAGAGCCTTCAAGTCGATGAAGTACGGGCCGGCCATGCTCTGGGACGCAGTTGCTGAGCCAAAAGCAGTGCGATCAAGGAATGCTGAGGCTGAACCAGTGAAGTCGGAGGCTCCCTCTTGAGTCTTGGCTTGTGCATGCCCGTCGCATCCAAAGATTTACACCGGCACCACCACAGCCCACAAAGTCGGCGACGGCCTGCCTAGTGCCCAACTCACGGCATGGCGGCACGGGGGGCTGAACGGGGCTGAAAGCGTCTGATGGTTGTGGCCAGAGAACCAAGAACAGCGCAGCCCGCAAGCAACTTTACCCGATATGCCTTATGCGCAACTATTATCGGGCTACCAACGAAACTCATTTTTCGGCGTCCACACTTTTCCCGGCGCCGGGGCTTCGTCTGCTTGGTTGGTTAGGTTTCGAGCAAAGGATCACACGCTGTTGCCGAGTATCCGTAGATTTTGTGACCGCTCTGAAGCTGGCTCACTCCACAATACGCTAGTCTATATAGGGCTTAGCGTATCTTCAACTTTAGTTAAAGGGTCCTCCTAGGTGTTTTGCCTCTCTCACTTTTGCCAGGTGAGCAGGTCTTAGTATTCCGCGGTCAGTAGAGCTCGGGGCCGTTTTTTTGCCCCACAATGCACGCTAAAAATTTCCCAAAAGGGAAAAAATAGCAGGTGGGTCCTAACCGGTTAAGAACTAGTTATACTCCCTAGCTTCTTACTTATATTTCTATATATTTAACTATAAACCGGTTCTCGACTAGTTAGAGAATGTGAGGGGCAAAAGTGTAAGGAGTATATGTACTAAAGCGAGCAGGTACTTAGCGTCTCGTATATAGTTTCTTAGTTTAGTTAAGGTTCATATAGAGTATTAAAGCGCTAGATTACACTTCCTAATTAAGTAAAGGATTAGTGCTCCTTTACTTAGGCGCTAGGGAATATATAGGAATATGAACTAAGCTTTAGGAATAGGTATAAATTAGTTTATATAATAAGAGTTACTTATTAGAATTAGTTATACTTATAAGTATTACTCTTAAGCTTACTTACCTTACTATTATATACCTTATATTCTAATCTATCTACTACTTATAGGGAGTAGTTTATTATAAAGTAGTTAAGTAGATAATAAATTAAATTAATTATATCTCTAGTATTAACTAAGAGAAGTGCCTTTATTATTACTAGTAATACCTAATTAAGTATATAAGAGAGTACCTAGTTAAGTACCTTTAGGGTAGCCTAATTAAGAGAAGGAAGTAAGATATAGATACTACTAGGGCTAAGTAAAAGAGTAAGTCTAGCTAAGAAGTTAGTAGTAACTTACTATTATATTAAAGAGTTAAAAGAGGAAGTATAATAAAGAGAAGATCTAGAAGAATTTAAAGCCTAGATCTATTACTTCGAGAATACTTAAATAGCGCCTAGGATAATAGTAACTATAAGAGGCCTACTTATATAAATAGTAGTACTCTTTCTCTATAAAGTACTAAAAACCCGGGAGTTACTTATTATAAGGCGTATAATAGTAGAGTAATATATAAGTAATTAAAGTAAGTAAACTTAAGAGTAATACTTATAAGTATAACTAATTCTAAGAAGTAACTCTTATTATATAGACTAATTTATACTCTTTACTTAAAGCTTAATTCATATTCCTATATACTCCCTAGTACTTAAAGAGAGGAGTACTAATCTTTTACTTAATTAGGAAGTATAATCTAGTGCTCTAATACTTTATATAAATCCTTAACTAAACTAGGAAACTACTATATAAGATACTAAGTGCCCGCTCGCTCTATCACGTGTACTCCTTACGTTTTAGCCCCTTATAATATCCCCCCCTCTAGGCCCTTATCCCTAAGAGGCCTTAGTATTCTATAAATAACCTCGTCTTAATATCCTAAATAGCTATACCTTATATATAACCCGAGACTCTAATAGTAATCTAGTATTAAAGTCCTAAAGGCTTTTATTTAATTATAGGATTTATTTAACTAAGTAAAGCTTAGTTATAACCTAGATATAACTCGAGGTCCTAATAGTAACCTTATATTAAAGTCCTAAAGGCCTTTATCTAGATTATAGGATCTATTTCACTAGGTAAATCCTAACTATTCTCTTAGTATAACCTAATACCCTAATAATAACCTTATATTAAAGTCCTAACGAGCCTAATAATAGTAGTTTATACGCTTAGGGCATTTTACTAATAAATAAAATTTTGAAACGAGTAAATCTTTAAAAATTAATTAATTAAATTATACTTAGGTTACTTTAGTTCTCGAATCCTAAATATTAAGTCGTGACTATTATTTGTTATCTTATAACTATTAAGTATTTAAGGAGACTTTAGTTTTCTAAAGCCTATAAGCGAATTTATAAAGCTTGAAAATACCTAGAAAGTACCCTATATATATAGACTACTATTAGTAGGCTCGTAAAGGCTTTTATTTCTAAGTTAAGCTTAATTATTCTTATATCTCTCTTTATAATTCCCCTTTATAAAAGTAATAGTACTATAATAAGTATAAGTATTTAGATATTAATTTAATCTTTTAATTATTCTATAAATCCTATCTTTATATCTATTTATAACTTAGGAGTAATTCTATTATTATTCTAGCTTAAAGAAGTTTATTTAATCTTCTAATTTATTTATAAATCTTATCTTAAGTCTTTATTTATAACTTAGTTATTATTCTATTACTTTTTAAGCTTAGAGAAGTTTATTTAATCTTCTAGTTCACTTATAAATCTCTTCTTTTATAAATTCTAGAAACTCTTAGCTCTAAATATATAATTATTATTTAGGGAAAAGGAGTATAAAAAAGCCCTCTTTCTTATAAATTAATATTTCTTTTCTTTCCTTATTTATATAGTTATATATATCTCCTTTTATAACTTCTTTTCTAAGTATCACGGGCTAGGCCTTTATATAAAGTAGACTAGTAGTTCGATTAACTAAATAGAATTCTCTAAGGAGAAAAGAGAAGAGAAAGGAAAGCGAGGACAAGAACCGTGTTCCTTAAGGTGTCCGAGCTCTTTGAGTAACGCGTGGTTACTCTATTAACTAAAGGAGGCATATCACATAACTACGGATATATCCGAGATTATATAACCTAAGCGAGGCTTCTAGCTAAGTATATTAATCGGGTCTTAACCTATTATATTACTCCCCTCCTTACCCGCGAACACTAGCCCTATAAATACGTGAGCAAAACTTCCTTTTATCTAATACTCTCTTCTTAAGCCTCTAAAACTAATATCTCCTCTAGCACAGAGCGCGGCTCCTATGTGAGGTATATATAGCCCTTTCATTTCACAAGTAACTTCCTTGAGACTCCCTAGCCTTATCTTATATATTTCTCGTCGAAGATCTACTTAATTTCGTACTCGTCCTCGTCTCCTATAAGCTATAGTTACGGCTATAAGTCGTCCTAGGACTAATATAGTAGCGGGTCTATTATAGCTAGCTAGAGGAGCTTACTATAGAATACGTCGTGGATTCCTAGAAGTATATTAAGCTAAAACTATAACTCCTTATAGCCTTTACTACTATATACTTAGTATACTTCATATTAAGTTTCTTAATTAGTCTATTTATTCGTATATTCTAGAGGTTAAGCTATACCTTATCCCTAACCTTAAACTCTAGGGCTTAGTCTCTCTTCTAGTTTATTACTTCCTCTTAGAGCTATTAGGCTATCGCTATTATAGCTTATATATACTCTCATATATCGCGGAGCTTATATATAATATTATCTATTATCTAGATAAGTAATACTCCTCTACCTTCCTTACTAACTTTATCCTAGAGCTAGACTAGCTCTATATAGTATCTATGGATAAAAAGAAGGGGCTAACCCCTATAGAAGTAGTGTCCTAGTTATTAATCACTAGTTTAGTATATAGTAGGAAGCTTACCTAGTTTACTTAGTCGTAATCTATAAAGGTATAGAGGAAGGTCTCAATTATTTAATTTATTCTTTCTATAGACTCGTTTATCTCGGGTAATATACTATAGATAGTCGTTAAGTAATCCCTAGTAACTTATATACCCTTCCTTATAGTACTCCTATAAACTACTTCCCCTAGTTAGATACTATAGCCCTTAGGACTTATATTAACGATAATAGGTCTTCGCGAACTACTTCGCTATTATCTCTACTATAATATCCCTTATAACCTTAAGTATTACTCCCTTTCCTAGGTAGTCTATAATAATTATTATATTAGTATACCCTTCGCTTAATAAGAGTTCTACTATAAAATTAATCGAGATCTCTTACTAGATCTAACTTAGGATAAAGAGGGCTTTAGGAACCCTTAATAATAATCCCTCTATACCTTATTCCTTCTATAAGCGTTATAGTTTCATATAAACTAATATACTTACCTCGATATATTTAGCTAAAAGAATTACTATAAGAGAAGGGTACCTATAATATCTCGTCCTAGGTAACTATACTAAATCGAGTCATATATCTACTAGATTAGCTCTATATAGAGCTCTTCCGAGTCTAGAACTTATTATTGCCCCCGGAATAGTAGTTATCTAGATTAGGATAATAAGTACTCCCTTATTAATACCTTAATCTTTAAACTAAATAAGAAGACACGTTTTTCTTCTTATATTACTTCGACTATAGCTTAATATAGCTTATCTCTCTCTTAGGTGTCTTACTATAGCTTCTTAAGCTTATATTAGGTACGATTTTCTACTCGTTACCCTATATACTCCTTACTAAGGTAGTCTTTTCCTAGACTTTAGCTTCTTGAGCCTAGCTTAAGAAGAGTCTCTTACTCCTTAGAGACCCGTACCTTATCTTATTTCTTCCCTTAATACTCCTAGTCTAGATCTTCTAAACTAGGCTCTAAGACTAGAATAAGCTTCTCCTTAG
>JAJTUR010000356.1:0-16891 GCA_021399475.1 Hyaloscypha finlandica
ATCGTTACGTAGAGCGATAACTAGGCTATAGAGATAATAAATACAATAACTATAATAAAGATACCTCTTACTATTCTATTATCTTACTTCTCTTTTTCTAAAACCCTACTTAGGAATCTACTACCCTCGCCTGAAGTATTTATTATCGAGTATCTCGAGTAGCTTATATTAAAGATTATTAAAGTAAAACTCTCGACCTTAGCTAGGAAATCCGAGGATCCTAAACCCATTACCCCTAGAGTTAATAAGCTAGAGGACGTAGTAGCTAAAGCTTCGAGGCTAGAATTTAAGATAGTTAATAAAATATATGTCTCTAATAATATATAAGCCTTTAGTTAGCTAACTAGCTACTCTTATCTAGTTAGGATAAGAAGGCTTATATATATACGATTATAGAATCTCTGAGACTAGTAGACTAGGTAACTAGACTAGACTAATATGTTTTCGTAGTTCGTTACTAAGTTAGTTAGTATATTAATACTACCTCATCTTCCCTTATTAACTATAAATCTCTAGATAAGAAGACTAAGGTAATAACTAGTTATATTAATATTAAATTAGAGCTTCTATAAGATTTTAAGAGATATTCTAAAGGATATTAGGGGGATTAGCCTAAACGAAAGCAAGCTTTCTATAAGCTATACTTATATTATATACGAGACTAGCTACTTACTCTAGATAAGGTTAAATAAAACCTCCTTTATATTACTCTTTCTAAGCTCGAGTTATACTAAGGCTAGAATAAAATCTCTCTTCTTAATTAAGAGAGAATATCGTATCTTGGATTACTTATAGACTACCTAAGAAGCGTATATATAGACACGACCTAGAGTATACTATCTCTATAACCTACTAGTAATATCACGTATAATCTGCTCTAGGCTCTCTTTAAGCCGAATACCTTAGTCTATACTACTTACTCCGGAATATATAAGCCTCGATATATTAGATATAACTTTAGTGAGGAGAAGAATACTATAACGAGTATAAAATACTAGAGTCTCGACTATAGCTATCTAGATTTCAATAGTAAAGACCTTAGCTTATTCCCGATTGAATTAAAGATTACTAAGTTCTATAGGACAAAGTATATTAATACCCTTAAGGCTTTCTTACTCTAATATTATATAGAGGTTATAATATTTCGGGCCGACCTCCTCGAATATAGACGGAAGTTTATATCCCTAAGGGGTACTTACTATTATTACTATAATAGTAGTGCCTTTTATATATATAATAGATAATAAGTAGAAGTATATATTAATAGTTAAATTATAGTTAATATAGCCTACTTTCGAAAGATGAATCTAAACTATTTCAAGCTAATAGTCCTTAATCTAGACTATAGATTCGAACTCTTAGCCTACTAAGATCCGCTTAACTACGAATCCTCTAATAAGGCCTCTAGTGAAGTATCTTCTCATAATAGCTCGATTTTAATATCTTTTGACCTAGTAAGTCTAATATCCCTTAATTAACCCGAAGGTAATATTATAGGGTAAGCTAAGATAATAGATGAACTCCTCCTTATTTACTATCCTATAGTACTAGGGTTTAGCCTCAAAGATAAGATATAAGGTAAGATTCTTCTCTCCTAGTAATATAAGGTAGTTAGGCTAATTCGCTTATATATAATTGAATTCGTAGTTACTAATATTAAAAAGATTAAGTAGTCCTCGGTACTTTTCAATTACTTAACCTTACCTAATAAATAAAGAGAGACTATAATAGCTATAATAGAGACCGAGACTAGTTATAATCTAGATTACGAATTTAATGACTTTATTAATAGGAAGGGGCGTAGTATTATTATTCTTTTATAGTACAATACCCTAATTATCGTCTTTTTAATAAGTACTAATATATAATTCAAGTAGTAAGCCTAGGGTGAGAAAGACCCTAACTACGGAGGTAATAGTAGAGTATTACTAGAAGCTAATATACTTAATATAAGGATATATCTTATATTTCGAAGGAATATACCTCTTCTAATATTTCTAAGTATTTACTAGAGACCTACTTACTAATATAAGTCGGCTCGAGAGCTAGCTCTTTAAGATCTTCTAGCTTATGAGATATTAGGATATAATCCTATTACTCGATAAGGTAGATATATTTCTCGAAGAATATATACCTAAAGATATAGCTTATAATAGTATTATCTTAGTATTCCTCTATATAATAAAATATTACTAAGGTATTATACTCCTTATAATAAACCGCGTAACTAAGTTCAATCTAGTAGCTCTTTCTAGAATTTATCTAAAGGTGAAATATAATAACCTTAAGAGTAATACAAAGAGCGAGGTCTAGAGGAATTTCCTTAGTTAGGTATATACCTCTTATAGAGACTTAAGTATCTCTAATAATAATTTGAAATATCTAAGTAATATATATCTTAATAGTCGAGAGGTAAGTCTACTTACTCTAGACCTTAATATCACTAACCGAGAAACTAGATTAGGAATATAGTTACTATAGCTCGTAAAATAGTTATTAGGTAAGAGAGTATTATACTTTTCTTATACTTGAAATAAGCTATAGCTACGAGTAAGGAGTTTCTAAGTAATTATAATAGCCTAGACTATATTAGTAGCGTTTTTCTCTAATAAGGTAAAGAGAATAGAAGAGATTATATAAGTGAGCTTAATTCTTTTATTAACTTATTTTAGCTATAATAGTATTCTAATAAGAAGGGTATATATAGACTTAAGGAAGTTTATTAAGTTACAAATATAGGTTATCTTTTATTCCTCTCGGTTTTAGTTATCTTTAAGTAATAGGGTATATTATTATAAATATATAGTGAATCTAGTAATATTTCTTTCCTTTATACCTGAATCGGGGACTTAGTAGTTTTTTGGAATCTTTTAATGAAATTAGGGAATAGACCTATCTTATAAATACTATTAGGACACACTTACCTAATTAAGCTCTATATATAGCGCCGCTTAAAGGAGGGGTTCTCAGCTAAGTATAGGCTACTTATAGGGGACTAGCTAGCTATACCTTCCCAAATATTATAAATATAAGCCCTCTCCTAGGTATTACTAGCTACCTTATTTAATATTTCTACCCGGGTCTAGTTTAACTTACTTAATCTTAGCTATACTATCCTAACTCTATAACTATACTTATATAGCTAATACTGAGCCGACTTTATTAAGTATAGCTTCGAGCGTGACTCTTAAGCACGCCGAGCCCGCGATTAATAGACCTATACTCAGAAAATGATTAGAGATAAGGAGGTATAAGAGAGGCTTTAGCGGATTATCTAGAGAAGTTACTCGTAAGGTCTACTTATTACAGATAGGAACCACTAAACTAATTCGTATTAGACTCGTTAAATATAACTTATAGTAAGACACCCGGTTTATAGAGACGAAAGAAGTATAGGCTTATATAGTCTAAGGATCTTAGTAGTAAAAGGTTATAGGTATCAATAAGAGAGAGCCTCGATATTCTCTCCTTAGCCTAAGAGAATTACTAAGGTATAACAACGACTATTATTAGGAAAATAGAAGCTTAGAATAGAAAATTAATTACTAAGGTATTAGAGCTCCTAAATTTCTAAATATACTAACTACTAGAAGAGACTTTTAAAGATACTACGAACTAAGTATATATACTAGTTACTAATATAGTTAATAGTATATAGGTGTAATAACGCCGTGTAATTAGGATAAAGTAATATATTTAGTAAAATAGAGATGAGAAGGAGGAGCCTCTTCTAAACTAGAGTAGAATTATATAGTCTCTATATATAATAAATAATAGCTTTTCACCTTTAATCGCCTTTATAGTATTCTCTAGACCTCCTCTCTTTAACTATATCACGAGCTATATATCTATAATTATCCTCTATTATTATAACCGCTCCCCTATTAACTAAAACCCTAGTTACTACTCCGTATCCCAAGCAAGTAGCTAATATAAGCTCTATATCTTTATATATATTAGTATAGCTTCTATATTATTTCCTTAATAATAGAATCTGATCTAGTACCTTTACCCTTTATATATGTGTGATTTCGCGCTTACTAGTAAGGGCTCCTCTTCCTCTTCTATTTAGATAATATAAGCTATTGTCTTTACTACTTATAATAAGTAATTCGCTGTGTTATAAGCCTCGTAGTAATAGTCTCTCGATTATATAAGTACTTATACCGAGCGTTAAGCTATTCGAATTACTACTACTAAGGCAGATAATCGTCTTAATAAGAAATAAGAGCTATCTAGTTATTTAGCCCCGGGTTCTCGATACCAAGTAGCTACTATAGGAAGAGTTTCTTTTTATGTGTTTATACCTTAAGCTATACTCGGATTCTAGGTATGATGTAATAATATAGGCTAGATATTATGAGATAAGGAAGGCTATAGATCTTTAATAGACTCTATATTCCTAGGTCTTCTATAGAAGTTATAGCCTCCCTATAGGGAAGGTAGAGTTAAAGCTAGGATACTTGTATAAGGTACTAAGAGGTATAGAGGAGCTTAAAAGCTTTATAGGTATAGTCGGTCGTCTACTACCGCTAGTCTATAGTAGTGTGATAGTTAATATAAGAGATACTAAGAAACCGAACTTTATATAAAAGAGTAATGTCCTAACTAGGGCCCTCCTAGAAGAAGGTAATTAAGGTCTAGAGGTCATTAAAGTAGAGGGCTTTACTAAGATTAAGGTAGATTAAGGCGGTTATTTTATATTTCGTAGTAGTTAGGTAAGAGTAATAGAGGTAGTTTATTTGCAAAGCGTGCAAAGTAGATACTAATAAGTAGTGAGCTCTATATATACTTACCCCGCCGCTTATTAGTAGTAGCTAAGTATCTATAATTATATATTCTATAATATAAGAAGTAATCTTAGCGGGAATAGTAGTCGTATTACTATAGAAAGTAGAGAAGCTTATAGTAATAGAGGAGATAGTAGATATAATTGGATTTGAGCTTAAGCTAGTAATTGAGAAAGGGGGGAAAGTAGTGATATTAAGGTAAAAAAAGAAATATAACTTACTTAGCTTTTATAGATTATGAATCATGATAACTAATTTTGTATATAAATATTTACTACTAAGATAGCTTTAAAGTAAGTAATACTAAGCGAATAATTATCACGTACTAATAGTTATTAGGTTATATAGAGTAGGGAAATATTTATTAGTTTTCTCTTAATACTAAGATTACTTTTCTAGCCTCAAGAGATTCTCGTTAATAGTCCTACTATAAGAACTCTACCCTAAATTAAGACCTATAAGGTATAGCTCCTAAACATATAATAAAGCTACTAGCTATTAAGATATAGTCGACTAATACCCTATAAGAATATACTATATCCTTTAAACTAGGATCCTAACTATATAATCGAGCATTAACCTCACTAATTAAAATATACTAGTCTTACCTAGCGATAACTATAACTAGTTATCCGATATATACGTTATTAGAAAGACTATAGATATAGATAATAGTAGGGAATACTACTACTTTTACTTCGAGGATTACTAAATTAAGGATAATATAGTTCGACTATAGTATTACGATTACTAGCTCTATAAAGACTACTTATCCAAGTCCGTTTTCGATAGCTATTGTCCTACTTACAGAATCTGGCTTACTTCTTTAGACGATATATAAGTCCTTATAGGTGCCGCTTTAGTAAGAGATATTCTAAAAGTTAAGGAGCTTCTAGAAAAGTATACGCCTTATATAGTATAGGACTACTATAGTAAGACTCCTTTATATTTAGTAGTACTAGAAGGATACGAAGAAGTAGTTAAGGAGTTACTCGACTATAGAGTTAATATAGCTATTACTAATTTCAAGGAATGAATAGTATTATACCTTATTATATGGGGCTATTCTCTATTTAAAGATTAAACTATAAATCTATTAATCCTATAATACTATCGCCTATAAATACTAACCCTAACTCTTATAACTAGATAATAAGAAGCCTTACCCTAAGGGACCGTCTAGGAACCCTCAGTAATCTCTCTAAGTCTTTTAGAACTATGACTTAGCTTAAGAATATTATTTAGAAGGCCCTCGACTATCCTCTTATACTTCTTAGAAAGGGGACTTAGCTAAAGAGTATCGTCCTTAAGGAATATCTAATAATCCCTAACTACCTCTTTAGTTACTTAGTCTAGATCTACTTCGTTATCCTAACTACTAACTAGAAGTCTAATTATTAGCTACTTAGTATTATATATAGCTATTAGGCTATAGATCTATTCGTCTCTCTACTAGGGAATAAGCTAGCTACTAGATTAGTATATAGCTATATATTAAGCTATATACTTATTACCTTAGTATATCCAAAACTTAAGTACTTAAACTCCTCTTATAGTAGATTAGTACTACCTTTAAATAATCTATCCAAATCCACTTACTTCTATTACTCGTCTTACTAAGGTAGACTTTGTTTTACGATAAATAATCCTATAGCTTACTATTAAATTATAGTAATATATTATCTTTATTTATTTATTAATCTCGAGTAGTATAAAGTAGTTAGTATTAATATTTAGCGGGTAAATATATACCTATAGGGTATTAAGATTATTCTTACCTTCGTACCTATAATCATCGATCTTCTTTCTCTAGTAATATAAGGGGTTTAAAAGAGGTATAACCTCACTATTTACCTCTTTCTTATAGAGGGGGATACTAAGACCGAGTCTTATAAACACTAGCTTACTAGTTATCTCTAGAGCGGCTATAATGTCCTAAGAATTAACTTAGAGCTCTAAACTAAGGATATAAGTATAATAATTCTTCTAATTATTTAAAGGTTAGATATAAGCTATTTATAGCTACTAGATATAACTCATATGACTATAAGTTATATATTATATTATATAATTAAGGGATTTAACTAGTTAAGCTATTCCCTAGAATAGAGCTTATTAAATATACAATATAACTCTTCGATTATATTATTTACTATAATAGAATCGTTATTATTAAGTATATACTTACTAAGAATATAGCCGATCCCTTTAATAACTTAGTCGACGAGAGTATCTAAGTAGCCTTATAGTACTAGTTCTTATTATTCGAATATATTATATTAGTATATATATCTAAACCCTAAACTAGGTATTAGCTTGCTCTCTCGAGACTATACTTAGTCTAAGGGCTTGAGACCTCCTCTAATAATATAATAGAATATGATTTAAGTATATTAAAGAAGTAAGACGAGTCCGGTTACTCTTTCTTAGCTAATAGCTCTACTTATTCGTCGTAGATAGAGAGTAACTTCATCTTTTACGAATCTACTCGAAATAATATAGTTATCTTATCGATATTTTCTTTACTTACTTTTATATAGGTCCTAGTAATACACTAAAGGTTAATAACTATTATAATATATATATTATAGGATATATTATATATCTAGATTAAAGAGAATCCTAAGATGAGTTATCTAGATTAGTTTATATAATATTCGCTCTTTATAGAGAATATTATTAAGCCTCTTCCTCCTTATATCAAAGATCCTCTTTTAGATACTAGCCGAATTTACTAATAAAGGACGATTTTTATTATCCTTAGAGGCGAGTTTTCTCGAGCTCTCTATAACTATAGTATTAAGTACCTCTTTTAGGTATTTATCTAGAACTATAGTAGCTAGATGTTTTCTAGGCGTCTCTTGTTTTATAGGAAGTAGCGCTTTCTTAGCTTATTTAAGCTTAGTGTTATACTATTCTAAGGCGCTTATTTACTTTATTATATTAAGGATAATTACTTCTTTAGAATAAGTATAACCTACTTCTAGTATATTAATCTATATAGAGGCTAACTAAGTTATTAGGCTACTTATAATCTATATAGAACCTAGTTATTCTATTATAATAGCTATAGCTAGTATTCTACTAAGACTAGGCTATAATATACTAAGGATTCTTAAATAAACCTCTATTAATACTTCCTAGTACTTACTTATTTCGTAAATAATATAAATTACTTTAGTGACTATATTAGTTAATATAAGAGCTTCTCTAGGTAAGAGAGGGGATAATATAGTTTAGTTATCTTAAGTTAGAAGTAGTTATTCCTTATTAACTTATTATACTTATATGGAAGTAGTACTATATAAGCTCGCCTATTATTATCTCGTCCTAGGTAATAACGATAAACTCCTCTCTAGTAAGGCTATCTTTACCTTATCTAGTAAGGAGATAGTTTAGTTACTTTCGGTTAGAGGTAATAGAACTTCTCTATCTACTATAAGTATAAATAGGGCTATATATAGTATTTAATCGTCGGATAGAGGCGATTAGGACCCTTTACTAATTTGTTACACGAGTATAGATAAAGGAGGAGCTAGTTCTATCCCGTGTAGTAAGGAGGCGGCTAATATAGCTTAATTATTAGATACTTTTCTATCGATTTCTAGTAAGGTCATCTCTCACTATTCTACCCTACTTAGTGAGGGAGAGTAGATAGTAGTCTCACTATCCTTAATTAGCTTACTAAGGGCTACTAATAGCTATCTATAGATAGGATTCATCTTAGTACTATCGCTACTATATATGGCCTTTAGCTAGTAGAGCACTAACTCGTTACCTATAGATAATAAGGAGAGGCTATAGGTAAAAGACTAGCCTTATACTCCTTCCTAAGAAACTTCTTTAGCAATAATCTTTAGAATATTTTCCTCGTATTCTAGAAGAGGTTTCTCTATTATAGGGCTATTACTACTCTAGTTAATAGTCGTGCCTTCGTGACTAGGTTAATATATAACTAAGTCGTTATTAACTTAGGAGTTATTACTAGAAGCTTTATATAAATCCCTAGGTCTATTAAAGAGGGGATTATAGGAATATAATATATAATAATAAATTAATTAAGTATATATACGAATTAAAGAGGCATTATATAAGTGAAGTATATATTAAGTTACTTAAGGTCCCCTTTATTAAAAAGGTAGAAGGCTAAATACTAAAGGGAGTAAGAAGCTAAGGAATCACGTGTGAATACCTAACCTACCCTATATCTACTAGATCCCTACTATATATATCCCTTCCCTAGAAAAGTTACCCTTAACTTATTAATTCCTACTAGAAAGAAATTTTATAAAAGAAACACTAATCTTAAGTATAAAACCCTATCTTATAAGAATAAGTAAAGGAGGTACTAAAATGAAATAAGTAACTAAAAGAAAAGAAAGAAAGAAATTCATATTATATCCCCCCTTACCTTATTTATTATCTAGAAATTATCTAATCTATTATATTAAACTAAGAGAGAAAATATTTATAAGCCGGGCTTAGGAAGATCTTAAGCTTTTACGAATTTGCCTTTAACTCTAAGCTAAGCACGAGTCGTTCGCTTTAAGGCGCTTCTAGTTTTAGAGACTATATACTTACGCTTAGTATTCTAAGCTCTCTTCTTCTTAGTATCCTCTTCTTCTAGTACTAGTAAGGGACCCTTTATACTAATAGTTAGGTATCTAGCACTATTTAACTTAGGAGTAGAGCCTTTGTCTTAAGATTATTCCGCCTCAGGATCCTTAGTAAATGTGAGAGACTAGGGAGGCGAGGGTTCCGTAGGTAAGGGTTCTATAGTTAGGGGTTCTATAGTCAGGGGATCTATAGTCGGGGGATCTATAGGTAAAGGAAATTAACCCGGAATTTCGACTATATCTTTAGTATTATTATAGTTCTTATAAGAGTCAGTAGCCTCTTTCTTAAGTTAGAAGATTACTTATTCCTTAAATCGCTTCTAATTAAGTTTATCTAGATCTATATCAAAGAAGTCCTCACTTCCCTCTAATTTACCGATTTTGTTATTTCTTAGAGTTTAAAAGAGGGAGTAACCTAAAAGGTTTAGATAGCTACTTTAGGAATCATTTTAAGTAGTATTATTATTTGGGATTATTCTACTTAATAAGCCTAGCTCAGGAAGACTTTATAAGGGACCTCGATAGTTCTAGATTTCTTATAGTCCTAGGCTTAATAAGTTAGGCTTATTATTAATTCCTAGGGAAAGAAGAGGATTACTTGGACTAGTATACGATTCTGAGTTATTAGTATCTTTACTAGAATTATTATCTATACTTTAGTCAAGATCTAGTTCCTTTATAGGGGCGGGCTTATAATTTTCTTATACCTTAGGCTTTAAAGGAGTATATAGGGTCTTGACTTTAATCTTACCTCGATAATTAATAACTAAATAAGAGAAGTCTCTATCCTTATAATATTCTAAAACCTTCGTCTTAATATAATAGTTATTAGGAGCTAGAGGTCTAGCTTTTGGATTTCGATATACTATCTCTAGGAATCTTATATAGGAATAATTACTATAATAACACTCCTTATCTTCGAAAACTCTCTTATAAGCTTCTATTATATAGCTAATAGTATTAGCTTATGTCTTAGTAATATAGTATTAGACTTCCTCTTCTTCTAGATTAAAGATTTTATCTCATTTAACTAAGATACCCTAGTTAGTCTATAGTAAATGACCTAGTAAGGCTTCACTAATAGGAGTTAGTCTAGTGAGAGTAGCTACTACTCTAAAAGGTTTAGTAGTATATATAATTTTCTTAGGGTCCTCTTAATAGGGAATATCGGGTCTCTTAAGGTATATATATTAAGAGTAAAAGTTATCCTAGGAAATACTATTTTCTAGAGTTATATAGTCCTCTAAAAGAGTAATATAGTTAGTAGATATTATTTAGAAGTCTTCGTATAAGTCTTCGGAATTAAGTATAAGGGGCTTATAGTAGAAATGAATTAGAATACCTTACTTAATAAGAATAATCTCTTTATCCTTCTAATTATAATCTTTCTATTTTCTAACTATAGCCTCGAGTTTTACCTTTAATTTTATTCCTAAGCTAGAATTAAGATAAAAAAGTCAGCTATTATACTTAGTCTTAATATATAAGCCCTCTTATTTAATAGTATTAGGGATAAACTTTAGTAATCTTTCGGATTTAGAGGAGCTAGATATTAAAATATAGTTATAGATTTAGTCACTAATCTTAGGAGGGTATTTAGTAAAATATTTTATAATATTAGGAATATTAATTTAGACTAGGGCTTCTTTTATATAATAGTAATCCGGGTTAAGTCCTTTATTATAGGTAACTTAGTAAGTATAGTCTAGATATACTACTAAATAAGTCTAATTATTATCTCGAGTCGAATAAATAGATAAATAGAGACCTAGATTCGCTCTAACTAATTACTAAGTAATTATATAGATTATATCTAGAATTTAGAAGCTATTTATTAATATACTCTTCTCTCTCGAGTAGTGAGTATATATACGGAATTCTCTATTAATATAGTAGTAGAGTAATTAGTATCCTTCTTCCCTAATATTATTATCTAATAATTAACTTATATTAAAAGAGCTAATAGCGAAAACTCCTACTTTAGCTAGGTTAGGGGCGTCTAGCTAAAATATAGCTCTATAAATATTACTAGTAGTATAGTTCGCTATATAGTCTATAACGGGCTTAGGGTAATATCTTTAGGCTCTAAGACTAATTTACTTCCGAATAAAGATATTTTAAGGAGTTCTCTTAAAAAGTTTAAATCTACTCTTAATATAATAAGCTAAGATATCTTTATAGTACTTATAAATTACCTTAAGATTTACTAAGATTTTCTTTCTTATTATTTTAGGTAGTATCTTTAATTCTAGGTATTCCGAATATTTTCGAATATAGAATAAATAAGCTAGTTTAATTAGTTCAATAAAGATTTAGTAGAGCTTAAGTTACTCTTCTAAAGGAATAAGGATCTAAGGAAAGTATTTATACTTAAGGTATCTCTTCTAAGGTTTAGAGAGGATATACTTATAGCTTCTAGTATTAAGCTTTTAAGGTTTAGGTTAAGCGAAATTTATTCCTAAGCTAGACTTAAGACGATAATAGTAGCTTAATCTTATAATCTTTTCGATATTAAATTTATCTACTCTTAAGTTATAAGATTCTATCTCTAGAAGTTCATAAGCTTAACTAGACTACTATAAGTCTAGTTAATTAATAGAGAGATTAATATTAAACTTCTTAGTTTTCTCGTTATAGTCCTATAGGACTACTTTTTAATAGCTTTAACGAAATCTTCGACTACTTAGCTTAACTCGTCCCCTTTATTTAGAATTTATCTAGGGTTAAAAGTCGAGGTTCTTAATAGAGGTAGTAGAGTATTATTATTAGGTAAGGGGTAAATAGCGCGATTAATTCTCTTACTAGCCTTAGCCTTTATAAGTTTCTTAGTACGTGAATTTCCCTGACTTTTATTACTAGTATTATCTTAATTTCTATTTTATTTTCAGCGACTCCTTAAGGTTTATTAATTCTAGGAAGTTCTAGCTTATCTCCTTTATTATTCTAAGATATATTACTAGTATTACTTTAAGGAGTATTAGTAATAATCTCTATAGTATTTGTCTCTATTATCTCTATATTTTAATAATAGGAGTTTCCTAGGGATTAATAATATTCTCTTTAATATAGGAGTTTCTTAAGGATTAATAATATTCTTAGAATTCTTCTTTTTAGTATTATTTTAAGTTTTAATCCTAGTAAATACTATTTTCTTCTTAAGCTAGGCTTACGGAGACTTTCTTCTTTAGTTTTAGTGTGAGGTTATCCTCTATAAATAAGGCCTTAAGTATAGCTTAATATTCTAGGAGAGAGGGTTTAGCTTAAAATTACTAGTAATTTAAGGAATCTAATATTATCTAGAATTAAACTAATTCTTATATTAACTTAAGGGGAGTTAGATATTTTCCTTATTAAAGTTAGGCTAGTCCTTTAGCTTATCTTTATTTATTATTTCTATATAAGCTAATTTAATATTAGTAGATATATATTACTTATTCTAGTATTAAAATTAGGTTTTCCTGTTTTTAGTCTTTGATTATAGTAGTAGAAATAGTATTTAAGGATCTATTTATTAATAAGTTAGACTACTTATTCCGAGTAAGTTTTTCGGCGATTATACTAAACTATATTAGATAACTCTTACCCTAAAGTATATAATAGTAACTTAGGACTTAAGTAATTCTCTAAAATTATATAACTATAAGGGTCTTCTCCTAGACTTTCTTAATAGTTTAGTCCTTATAACTTATTATAGTCTATAATTACTTTAGCTATAACTAAGAGAGTACCGAATTCTATATTAAATTAGTCCGGTTCTATTAACTAGTTTCTTCTTACTTTCCTTTCTATTATTTATACTTAGCTAGCTTATCTCTACTTTACTTATTATTCTATTAGCCTACTATTAGCTAGCTTAATTAGACCTAATTATTCCTTTAGTAGAGCTACTTTAATAGTCTTTTACTTCTTATAAGCCTTTAATTACTCTACTATTATAAAGTATCGAGATTTCTATTTATAAGCTAGGCTTAGGAAGCTTTAAGGGGTTAATTTCTTGAGTTTCTTATTAATAGGTCTCTTTATAACTACTCGAGATCCCTTACTTAGGGTTACTATTTTCGAGATTTAGTACGTATACTATAGAAGGTATTAGAGAGTATCCTGAGATAAGCTATTATTATTAGGTCTATTTTGATTTATACTCTACTCTAAGATAGTATTTCTAATACTATATCTAGTCTTCCTAAGCTAGGCTTAGGAAGATTTAGTATATTTAGTAAGTATAATTATTAGTTATAATACCTAGAGGTATTAAGGAATCTATTATAGGTTTCTTCTAGTAGAATTTCTTCCTAAGCTAGCTTAAGAAGAAATTCCCCGAATTTGAAACTTTTTAGTCTTTTTACTTATTAATTACCTAAAAAGTCGATTTTATTACGAAAAACCAAAAATTATATATATAGTATTTTTCGAATTTTCTAAAAGAAATATAAGAAGATAATTAAATTAGCTAGAAAGAGCCTTAGAGGGTATTCTTATAGTATATCCTAGTTCTAGAAGTATAATATATAATAAAAGGAATTAGATTCCTTTAAAGAGTAAATATAAGGAATAAAGGTAAAGTATAAGAGCTTAAAGCTCTCTATAAGCGAATAAGGGGATTTATTAGCGAAATTAAAATCTATCCCGAATTTTCGAAAAATTATAGTTTAACTTTACCTCTCTATACTATACTCTTCTTCCTATTATATACTACCCTAGTATATAAGAGTTAAGGAATTAAGGTAAAATTAAAAGAAATAAATAAAAATAACTTAAAAGTAAAATAAATAATAAAAAATATAAATTATAAAAGGAAAGTTAGTTTATTATAAGGAATATAGATTAATTCCTAGGATATATTATTTCTATTAAGTAATAAGTATATTAAATCTTTTAAGTAGTTATTAGAAGTAGAATTATTAATAATTAAGATTATAATACTTTATTTATTAGTTTTCGAGGTATAGTTATAGTCCTTCTAGTCTTTTTACTTATAATTAGTACTTCTTCCTAGGATTCGCTTTTATCTAAAGAGTTTTTTTATCTAAATCTTTCTAATTCGTAATTAATTAGAATAAAGGTATCTTTCTTATATATAATTTCTTAAGATAGTTCCTAGTATAAGTTCCTTTAGTTCTCTATCTATTTCTCCTCTAGCTTATAAAACCCTTTTAGAAAGACTATCTTTACTTAGTATAGACTTTTATCTAAAGCTAAGCTTAATATTCGAAGTTATATCTATAGTATATTAGGAATAATATATGAGTATAGTATCCTTTACTTTAATTTCCTATAAGTAAGCTAATATTTTAGTATTAAAAGCTACTTTTCCTTATTCCGGAATTATTATTTATAGAGTACTATTTCTTCTATATCCTTATCTCATAACTAGAGTTATTAAGCTTAACCTCTAGGAGCTCTCTCTTCTTAATTTTCGTATCTAGTTAATAGTTACTAAGTTTTATTATAAGGTAGAATTACTTCGTATCTATAAATTAATAAGAAGGGTATTACTCTATTAGTCTATAGATTAATATTCTTTCTACTAGAAGACTATAGGAAGTGTCTTCTCTAGTATTTACCTCTTTACTTATTTAAGTAAGTACTTCTCTAATTAAGTAATAACTATATTTAATACCTCTATTAGCCTTTAGTTATATACTAAGATTTGGACTCATTTAATACTATACTTAGCTATAAATACTTTAGCTATACCTATATTCTTAGGTCCCTTATCTATAACTAGTTATCTAAATACTCTATACTAATATACGATTTCCTCCTAAAGGAAGTTAGCTACTACTCTAAGGTAGCCTTAGATAATACCCTTACTTTAGGCTATCCTAATAAGTCTTCCTCTATTTATAAGGTACTTCTTTCCTCTATTAGTTAAAAGGTAAGTTATATTAAGTATTACTTTTTCCTATAAAGTCGTTATATAAGTTAGTATATTAGTTCCTCTATTTAATTAGCCTCTCGCTTTTAGTACGAGAATAGAATAGTATATATAGCTTTAATAATTAGTACCCCTAGAAGAAAGTATTTACTTATCTATAAGTACTTTATATCCTTTATACCTAAGTTCTTTATAATATTAGTAGATAACTTCTCTCCTTTTTATAGGATTATTAATAATAAGGCATATTAGTATACCTCTCTCCCTTACTAATATAACTCCTTATTAACTACTAAGTATAGTAAGGCCTTACCTTTAAAGTTAAAGAATTCCTTTTATTCTATATTAATAGGTCTTTTAAAGCTTTAAAGGAAGTTACTATATATTAAGAGGCTAGCGAATACCCTTTTTCTCTAGAGTATATCTTCTTAAGTTAGGCTTACGAAGAGTTTCGCTATTTTAATATTTCTTTACTAGTATAACTAATACTATATTTAGTTTAGTAGTAATCTAGTTATTAATATTAACCTTATAAGCTTTATCTATATTATTAGATGAGTTTATCTTCTTTGTATAGCTATTAGCTATATATATTCTTTTTCTAGGAATAAACTTAACTTTGAAGTCAATAGTTATATCTATATAATCTACTATATTAGGAGTAATCCTAGTAAATCTTTACTACTTTATTTAACTAGGCTATAAGTACTACTATATCTATCTCGAGAATAAAATAAATACTAATTAAGTATAATTATATCTTCTTAAAGGCCTTTAAGGCTCCTCGATATTCCTCTTAGTAGTATTATAGTTTCTTTTAGCTATATTCTAGAGGCTACTTTCGAAAGGTAAGGTATCTTCTTTTTATAGTATCTAACTATTATAGTACTATACCTATCTATTAGACTAGTACTACTATTAAAATAATCTTTTATTATCTTCTAAATAATCTATTAAGATAAGGCTAAGTACTTCGGTTAGGCTTTCTATAATACTACTATTAAAGCTTCTTATTCTAGACTAAATTTAAAAGGAATATCTTTCTTTAATAGTTAATAAAGAGGTTCTACGAGTAAACTATAGTATTTAATCTAAATATAATAGAAAATATAAACTCTAAGAAATTCCCTTACTTCCTTCGTATTATCTAAGGGTTCTATTCTAGTATCTTAATAACTCTAGCTATATAGTAGGTATCTTTATCTATATTAGTTATAGCTAATAAGCTTTAATCTAGGTATATAAAACTGAAGATTTTAGTCTAATAATAGCCCTAGCTCTCTATCTACTCTAAAGTTATATCTAGGTTTTATATATATTCTAATATATAGTATCGAATTCCGGGAACTTCTTTATAGTTATAATAAGGTCTTAGGACCTTTTATACTTATATTATTAATATATAGTTTAGTATTTCGGGAATAATATTATATAATATTATCTAGATAATACGAATAAATTATCTAACTAAATTTATTACTCCTTAAGGTAATATATTATTTATAAAAGACTAATTAGTATTACGAATATTATTATATCCTGAGATTTAAGTACTAAGAGGCCTAATTATACCCTAAAAAGAAATTAATTAGCGAAGCTACTATATA
>JAJTUR010000357.1:0-16878 GCA_021399475.1 Hyaloscypha finlandica
ACTCGCTAAGTTCATCTACTCCTTAAAGAGTAAAGCTAGCGAAGACTCTCTTAGGGAAGTAGAAGAGATAATCGAGTATAAGCGGCCTTAAGAAGAAGGAGGTATATATGACACTAAGGGTACTAATACTAATAATAGCCTAGAGTACGATAATAATAATAATACTAGTAATAGTAGTCTTAAGTATAACAATAATATCTTCTTCGACTCTAATAATAACGAGACTACTAACGAGGATAGCCTCTCTAATAAAGGTATAGACGAGAGCGCTAGCTATAATAGTAACTATAGTAGTAACGGGACCGATATTACTATAATATAGGACACTAACGACTACTACCTAGTCGAGGTCAATAACACTAGATAGCTAGTATAGTAGAACCGTAATACGGGTAAGCTTACTAAGTCTAGGGAAGTAGTATAGAGGTATAAGGTACTCTATTATAAGGACATCTGCTTCTAGATTATCTAGAACCTAAAGAAGGGGGAGTAGGACTTCCTAGTAATAGAGGTCTACTTATAGTATTATAAAGGAGTAAATAGTAAGTCTAAACTATATATTACTCCTCCCTTATATATATAAGTAGACCTAGGCTAACTTATATACGTAGTATAATATTCCTATTCCGGGAGAACCCCCTCCCTATCCTCTATCTAATCTCCTATATCTTGACTCACGTGATCCGTAATAATATAATCTTCGTCGATAGCTATATGTCTACTAAGCCCTTCTTCACGACGAACCTAGGGGAGTAGAGGATATAGGTAATAAAGGTATACTAGAAGCCGAAATAACTTATATAGCTAGTCTTCTATAAGTTTATCTAGACTATAACTTAGGTAAAGTCATAGATAAAGCCTATAACTTATATAACTTATTATTCTTATATTAATTACTTAGGGAAGGACACGGGCTTTAAAGATATACTTATTACCTATTACTTCTATTAAGGTATAGTAAACGTGATTAATAGTATATATCTCGTCTTAATCTTATCTCTCTCTTATAGCTAATAGTTCTCTTAGGTATTATATTAGATACGGTATATAACTAAGTCATAAGGTATAACCCCTTTACTAGAGTCTTTAATAGTATATATATTAATTATATAGTCCGGTTTAATATATAAGACGCCTTCCTCGAGAGTAATATCTCTAATAATAGGCTTACCTAGGCCTTTATATATATAAGTATTTGCTATAACCTAGGCGCTCTAAGAGAGGTCCCTAATAGGGTAATAGAGCGCCTCTTTATAGCGGATCTAGAGATTATAGACCTCGAGTACTAATTTAAGGCCTTAGTTATTAAGATTAAGTAGGATTATAAGTTTATTAAGTAAGCGCCGAAGGGGAAGTGAAAAGAGTACGAAGACCTTTATAAGTAACTCACGAATACAAAGAAAGGCTTAAGAACCGAGATTAAAGAGGTATACTAGAAGGATTACTTCTTTTAGATTTATAATAAAATAATAAAGTAGTAACTATAGAGGTACCTAGATAAGACTATAGTCGAAGAAGATACTAAGGATATAAAGGATATCGAGTTACTTATTAAATATTAGCTCGAAGAGCGAACCTAGCAATAGTAAGTTCTTTGTAATCTCTCTAAAGATGTGAGCCCTTAAGCTATCGTTGCTCGAAAGGTTACTACTATTAACCTTATAATCGCGCTCACTTCTCGATAAGAGTTTTAGACTTATAAGCTACGGTTAGCTCCCGCCTCTAAGGATCTAGTTAAAAGAGGATCTTTTATTCCCGTGCCCGCTCCTACTCCCTTCCTATCACCTAATAAATTTCCTATTATCTATAAGAAGACCTAGTATATTATTTATATTAGAAATAAGTAGCTTCTATACAAGTAATAAATACGTGCCTTTAATTACGTTTTATATATATAGGACTATATTAAGGGTATTTATTTATACTATATACTAGTAAAGTAATGAATTATTTACTATTATCCTATATATAAGGCTAAAGGGTTAGTACTCAATAACGTGATATATTTCAAGAATCACGTGACTATAGTCCACGAGATCGACCTCTAACCCAAAGTTTTCCCTTACTAATTTTTTCATCTTATAACCTCCTCCTTTAGTTATTAAGACCTTATAAGATTATATTTATAGTATTTAGTTTAGCTAGGAACTAGAGTTATATAAGTATATAATATATAGAGTATATATTTAAAGAATAAAGTCCGAATATATAAACCTAGATTTCCTATAGTACTTTCATATTATCCCTATATACTTTCTTATATAGTAATTATTGTAATCACATAGAGGAGAGGGATATAAGTTAAGTAATTTATAGCTAAGGATTTATTAGTAATTATAATAATATATAATAAAGAAGTCTTATATTAAGAACTAACCTTATAAGATAATACCTTATTTCTATACTTGTTTATATAAGTAAATCTCGCTAGAGACGTTTTAACTTAATTAAATAATTATATAATATAAGAGCTAGCTAGCCCCCTCTTTAATTATTATAACTATAAGTCCCTTATTAATATTAGAGCCTTAATAGTCTCATGCTTTATCCTCTCGAGCTACTCTTATCCTTCCTTATATTCTATTATCTCTTTATTATCTTTTCCTTCTCTAGATAATCCCTTTAAGGTATTCTCTTATACTATAAGCTTCCTTAAGAGAAAATCCCTTACTATAACTATACTATTACTCTTTTCTAACTCCTTATAAAAGCATAATCTAGCCTCTACTCTTTATAGAGTACGAATTTCGAGCTTTACCTTATAGTCTTCGCTTTCTAGATAGTTTCTCTCCTTAGCCTTTTTTATAGTAAAAGTAGTTCGACGAGATCTAAGTAAAGTTATCCTAAGAACGTTATCTAGTACTTGGATTCTCGATAGTACTATAATACTAATTCTTAGAAGTTCTATAGTCTAGGGATAGAGAATATATATAGTAATAGTATTAGTATATATATTTAAGCTACTTGTTTACCCTATATCTCTACCCCCTCTTTCTGCCCCTAGTCTCTACCCCTAGTCTAGCTCTTACCCCTAGTAAGAAGCTGGGATCTGATTTAGTTCCTTATCTAATTCTAATTATAGTAATAGAAAAGAGAGCTAGATCGGGCTCTACGATATTTCTAACGCTTTACTAATAAATAGGGGCTGTAGTTAGAGTTAATCCTAGTCTTAGGCTCTCTCTTCGCTATAAGGTAGTCGTATTTAATCTCCCGAATAGCTTATTTAGGAGATTACTCTCTACTATACGCGAGTATCTAACTTACTAAGTTTCTATTCCTCTATTTATAGCTATTTCCTTAAGCCCCGAATATAACTCTAGATATATATCTTCTTACGAAACTCGAGGTAATATATTATACTTATATATTACTTAATAAAATAATACCGCCTAACTTTTCTCTATAACCCTCTCTATCCCTCTCTACTAACTAAGCTTAGAATATTACTATATAACTTAAGGTAGTATATAATACTTCCCCGTATACTCCTTATAGCTAAGTAGTTCTATAGTTTATTATAGCTATTTATATAGTTCTCGACATTTTTACTAGACTTAACTAAATAGATATAGAAACTATTATAGCGAAAATCCGACCCTATAAGCTTTTAAAGATAAGTAATAATATAATATCTTAGCTAGGTTAATTCCCCTCCTCGCCTCTTATACTTAAGATCTTCTAAAATCTATAAGCTAGATCCCTGATTTAATAGAGGAAGTTGCCCTAGGTATAGTTGTTATAGATAAAGAGACTAGAAAATATAAGCTAGCCCTTTTATAATATCCCTTACTTCGAACTATAGGCCTTAGATCTCGGTTATAAGGTAAGAGGGATATACTAGACATAAGTAATTACTATACTTATCGCGATATTAAGGTAAATAAAGATTTAAGCGCTTTTAATAAGAGGCCGCCTACGAGATTAAGAGTTATTAGGTATATAAATATAATTCGCGAGTTATTTAACTCTCGCCTAGCGACACCTCTAATCCCTTTAGCTCCTAATTCTACTATTACCTTAACTCTACTAGTAATCGCTTAGGGCTCACTCTTACTCTCTTATTTAGGTCCCGCTAAGAGAGCTTATCCTAACTAGAGACTACTTAACGAGGATATATAATGGTTCAGCTACCGAGGCAGTCATATAAGTACTAGTTGGGTTAAATAGGAACGTCCTCGTAGTATCTGAGTAGTTATAATAGTGTCGTAGTTGCACGTTACTAAGTATAGGAGAATACTATATTAAGTTAAGCACGAAGCTTCTATCTAGGTAGTAGGAAATACAAGAGACTATATAGAACCTTTATATACTAAATACTAACTCCGAATCATTGTAATTACTCCGATCACTCCCTGATCGTCGTGATTACCGTGATTCCTCACGTGACCATTATATGATCTTATTATATACTATAGAGTTCTCTATAATACTCTCAGAGTACCCGAGCCTTAGGCTACTATAGTAGTTTGTAACACTATCCCCCTTCTAACCTAGCGTCGCCCTAACACTAAATAGACTATTATCTAATTCTTCCTAGTCTTAACTATCCTTCTTCCCTTTCCTAATATAATATCCCTCTCCACACGTAACCGCCTTACCTTATATAACCGTATTAAATCCTCTAGTATTCTCATAGCTCCCTGTACTCATTATTAGAATAACTAGCTAGAGTGCCACGTTATTCCCGGCTATTCGTATTATGCTAAATACGTTCGCTATAGTAGTTCCGTGAAATGTAACATTCATAGTCCTTCTAAAGCTAAATAGCTAAAGCTAGAAAAAGAGGAAATAAAATTAAATAATAAGTAGTCCGAGTCTCGAGACGCCCTAATCTAGTTATAGGTACGTCTTCTAGAGGCTTAATCGAAAATATTACGTTTAGATAAATAAAGAGAGATATTCCGTTCTCGCGCTGTCGAAATACTCTACTATAGTCTAAACTCCTTTGCTAAGTTAGAAGCAGAGGAAGAGAAAGAATAATAGGCGTCCTCTTTTACCCTCGAGCTACCTCTACTACCTAACGAGTTTCTCCTTAATCCTTTAATAGATATCCACCTCTCGACGTCCCTTACTTCCTTTAATCCCTTGGATCCCTTTTAGGCTAGTCTTAATCTTCCTTTGGTATTAACCGCTAATTCTTCTTCTTATAACTAGGGTACCTCCTCTAGAACTTATTCACTAGGTCCGGGTAGTTGAGATTTTCGGTCGGTTCCTAAGTGTTTTCTATATAGTCGAAATTCTTCTATTTAATAAGGTATTCCTACTAACCTTCCCTTATTGTTCTAGTATCTATAACTTCTTCGACTTCGTATTCCTATAACTCGTTCTCTGGTTATACTTCTTCCTTTAAACTTAGTATATTTACTAGCGCTAGTTTAAGAAGTAATATATGAAATACTAGGTAGAGTCTACTAGATATCGGTAATTATAGTTTAAAATTAATATCTCTGATTTTTTCTAATATCTCAAATAGTCTTAACTTTTTGAAATCCAACTTATTACTAGGTTATTTCATTTTAATATTTTTTAAAGTAGGTATACTTTATCCCCCTTCTTGAGCAAAGGGCTCATAATTCGCTTTTTATTAGTATATTCCGTTATTTATTAATTCCGAAATTAAATATCTTTTACTAATTACATATATAATACTACTATATTTTTCGTAAGTATAAGGGCTTCTTCCGTATTTACTATCTTTTTTCTTAGTTATCTATATACTATTAGTTTATAGCCGTAGTTCATATAGAATAGTATTATTCTCGTGGTTTTATTCTTAGTGTTATTATATATAAACTATACTATAGGTAGTAATTCTACCTAATTATTCTATTATTAGTTAATATAATATTATAGATATTACTCTAAGGTTTAGTTTAGTTATTCCGTGATATTATCCGTCTATAGATAGAATACTATTAATAATTTGTGATATGTACCCATTTATACCATTAGTGTAGTCCAAAATTTCAAAGTGAATAGCTTATCTCTATCTATAATAATTTCCTCTAGTAGTCCATATTATGCTATAATAATTCTATTAAACGTATATACTAGTTCCTTAGTATTACTGCTTTCTTTATATAGTATAAAGTACCTATACCTAGTTATTCTTTCTATAATTACCCATATCGCGTTATAGATTACTCCTATTATTAGTTCCTTAGAAGCTAGTAGTTTAATAATGAAATTAAAGGTAACTAATATCTATACCTTACTTAGCGTTTTATTAGCTTTCAGTAACCTATATATTATATGTCGACTTGCTTTGCTTTTATTATATAGATTATAGTCCGCGACTATATCTTAAATCATTTTCCTTATTCTAGGAAAGTAGTAGTCTCTTAATATTCTTTCCTATGTTTTATCTATTCCTTAATACCCATATACTAGTAGTTTATACTATTCTTTAACGAACTCCTTTCTAATTCTCATAGGTATATAGACTAGTCCTTAGAATTAAATAAGTCCTTAATTATCTATTCTATATCTAGGTATTAGATCCTTATTAATCCGAAAAACCTATTCATCTATTTCATAGGCTTCCTTAATTTTCTATTCTAATCATATATCCTCTACTACTACTACTATAGCTAGTAGTTCATGGTTATATTCCAGGCTATTCTCTACTTCCCTGAGTATAGCTCTTAGTTTCTCTCGTATATCCTTATTATAATCTTATCTTCTACTAAGTGTATCTACTTATATGTTTTCTAATCCTTTTCTATAAGTAATAGTGAAGTTATATGATATAAGTGCTTCTACCTATCTAACTTATCTCTAGTTCAGGATCTTTATAGTAGTAAACGTTATTAGGTTCTTGTGATCTATCTATACTAATACCGGGTACTTAGATCCTTCGAGGTAAACTCTTTATTATTCGAAGGTAATAACGATTACTAGTAATTCCTTATCGTGAATATCATAGTTTAGTTCCGCTAGTATTATCTTTCTGAAATAGTACGCTATTAGTCTTAGTATATTATCCTTCTACTTTTGGCTTAAGTAGGCCCCTATAGCGAAATCCGATATGTCCGTTTCTACTATAGTTTCTAGTTTAGGGTCGAATACCGCCAAAACCGGTGCTTGCGTAAAGCGCCTCTTTAATTCCTTAAATGCCTCTTATACTCTAGGGGTCTAGTTAAACTATCTCTCTTTTCTCATTAACTTTGTAAGTAGTACCAAGATCCACGAGTATCCTTCGATGAACTATTGATAGAAATTAGTAAATCCTAAGAAGGATTATATTTCTTTTACTATTCTCGGTATTAGCTAGTCTAATACCGCTTCCACCTTTCTTAGATTTATATATACTTCATGAATTCCTACTATAAATCCCAGGAATTCTAGCTCTCTCTTATGGAATTCGTACTTCTTAGGTTTTAATAGTATCCTTACCTTTTATAGTCTTTCTAGTACCTTTCATACATGTATCTTATGCTCCGCTTATAACTTAGAGAAGATGAGAATATTATCTAAGTAAGCTACTATAAAAACATTAAGATAATTATATAATTATTTATTAACTATCCTCTATATAGTTATAGGAGTATTAGTTAATCCAAAAGGTATAACTAAGTACTTATATAGTCTATATCTAGTTCTAAAGGCTATCTTCTATTCTTCGCCTTCCTTTATTCGTATTAGATTATATACTCCTCTTATATCTAGGCTTATAAATACTATTATTCCTTATAGTTAATCTTATAACTCATTAATTAAGGGTAGAGCGTAATAATCCTTAATAGTAATACTATTGAGCTACCTATAGTTAATATAGAGTTATAGTATTCTATCCTTCTTTAGTATAAAAAGAATTAGACTTACTACTAATGAAGTTAATAGTTATATAAATCCCTTTACTAGATTCTCATCTATATACTACTTTAGTACCTTTAACTCTGACTCCGAGAGTTAGTAAATTAGTCCAAAGGTTAGACTCTTTCCTTTCTCGATAAGTATCCCGTGGTCCCATAGTTAATACTATAGAAGTGCCTCGCTAGTAGGTCCTTCTTGGAATAGCGACTCGTATTCCTTATATACTCCTGGTATTTGCTTTAGTACGGAATCCTAGGCTTAGTATTTATTCTCTGATAAAGTCACACATATCTTCTCTCGGGTTAAGGAGTCTATTCCCTCTAGAAGTACTAAGCGGTTGCCTTCGTATTAATATTAGCTTATAGTAATTATCTCTCTTATCTAGTTAATCTTTGGATTATAGAGGCATAGCTAAGGTATACCGAGAATTGCTATATGAGTCCCTATAGTAATAATATCAAATATAATATCTTTGATATATCCTTCTTATATTCTTATTTGGAGGATCCTTATTTCATAGGTTACTATCCCTTTCTTAGTTCTAATCTCTCTACTATTAATAGCGAATAAATGATATAGCTATAGCTTTTTCTATATTCTAAGCCCTTATTCTCTTACTACTATAGTATTAATAAAGTTACCTATTACGCTAGAGTCTACTATTACTCTAACTATTCATTAATCTAATTAGATAACTAGGAAGAGCTAACTACCTCTTCCTGCTATATATAGCTATTTATATTATAGGATCCTAGGTAAATACCCTATTAGTAATAGTCCCAAATCTCCGACGGCTCCTAGTTTTTTGACTATTCCTATTCTGGTACCTAGTATTCTTCGCTCGTCTAACCTCTATTAACGATTACTAGTATCTAAAGTCTTAGCTATATTTATATAATCTCCTTAGCTTCGTAATAAATACTATATTAATTAGTATAGTATACCTGCTATCCTAGCTAGCTATAGTCCAGATAATTAGTCCTAGCTATATTATATCCTATAACTAGTTCCTAGATATCCTTAGTGACTCTAGCCAAAAGCTCGTGAAAATAGTGTAAACTCTATAATACTCCTTTCCTAGCTATAAGGTTTAACCTTACTTTATCCTTATATTATTAGCTTCGTTTCTTTTTAATTACTTTATATTATTACTCTCTGAGATCTTAAATAATTAAGAGGTTACTAATATATTAACTTATAAGATTTCGTCTCATTATAAGCTAATCTAAGAGTACTTCTCTTATATTAGGTCCCGCGTTATACTAGTATAGAACTTCTCTATAATCCTTTTCGAATTATTCTCTCTCCTCTTTAATAATTTTCTGGATTAACTAGCCTTATAATATCTATTCTTCCTACTTATCACGTTATTTCTTTTTAGTTATTATAGATATATCTCGTTATCCTAATATTAGAGCCTCGCCCGTATTAGTACTTTCTTCTTATTATAGGTCCATTTATCCTCCCTCATTATTACTAATAGCTATAGTAGCGAGGTCGGTGTCTATAATATCCTATTCCTATGATTCTTATAAGGTAGTATTAATCTATATAATACTATTATATCTACCTCGCCCTATAATTATAAGCTTATTACGATGTCCTATATTTCGTTATCCAAATCCTCTATTCTGTAGTCCCTTGCCGCTCTTGTAATTTCTGGCGAAGTAGCCTATCTTACTATAGTTAAAGTACGCCCTCTTATCACGATGCTTCTATATCTCCTTGACTAATAAGGTCTTAGAGGTAGTGTCTAGTTCTATTAGTTAACCGCTATACGTCTCTCGTCTCCTCGATCCCTATGTCTTTCCTTCGTGGGTATATAATCCTTTCCTTTCTAGGGTCCGTTTATAGCTTCGATTATCTATCTAAATAGCTCTTTCGATTATTCCAGCTAGCGTTTTCGGTAGGTCTTCTCGGCTAAGGTTATCCTTAACGTGCTCCTTAAGGCCGCGATAATATTAATATATTAACGTGCTATTATTCTAGCTAAGCTTAGTTGAGTATTATTGAAATTCCGCCATATATACTACTACTAATCCTTTCTAACGTAGTATTTAAAGAGTAATAGCCGCCTTCTTTACTTTATTAATTTCTCTAAATGTGGTAGTAAGTCCTTCGATGAATCCGGATAGGGTATATAGGTACTTAATAGTATTAGGTAGTATATGCCTCATTATTTCTCCTCATTTATTAGTTTTTATTATATAATCTACTATAAATCCCTTAATCCATCCTAGGGCTAGTCCTCTAAGTAGGGTAATAATCCATAATACTTTTTCCGTATCCGAGCTAAACTTGGTCTTATGAAATCCTAAGTATAGGTTAACTTAAATCAGGAATCCACTGAGTTTGGATTACTCTCCGTAAAAGGCTTCTAGTATAGGTATCTTAAGGTCGTGATATAGGGCTCCTATATGTACTAGGTCTTCTACTATTTCAATATCATTATCTTCTTCCTATTTAGCCTTTCCTTTCCCTTTATCTTACTAGGCCTATTAAAGGGCTTCCTTAGAACTTTCTCCTTTTATTGATATTATAAACTCCTAGAGTTATAACATTAGTATTTAGGGGTTAGTGCTTAAAGTATAATGGTTCGGCTACCGAGGTAGTCGTATAAGTACTAGTTAGGTCGAATAGGAACGTCCTCGTAGTATCTAAGTAGTTATAATAGTGTCGTAGTTACATGTTACTAAGTATAGGAGAATACTATATTAAGTTAAGCACGAAGCTTTTATCTAGGTAGTAGGAAATATAAGAGACTATATAGAACCTTTATATACTAAATACTGACTCCGAATTATCGTAATCACTCTAATCACTCCCTGATTGTCGTGATTACCGCGATTCCTCACGTGACTATCATGTGATCTCATTATATACTATAGAGTTCTCTGTGATACTCTTAGAGTGCCCGAGCCTTAGGCTACTATAGTAGTTTATAATAGGATAGTAATAAACTAATATCTTCGATAGATAATTAACTCACCTTACTAACTATAGCTTAATAGATAAGTACCTCGCTTAAAGACTACTACTCCCTATTTATATAGGCCTTTAGTTATATAGTCTCGCTATTTAGTATATTTATAAGCCCTAATAAACTAATTATCGTTATTAAAACCAGAGATACCCTAGTATAGGATAACGCGGTCCCTTTCTTAATAGATTAATTACCCCTCTAGAGAGGTATATAGTATAAGTTAAGCCTATTAATACTAATAAGTAGTAATTTAATTACTAATTATTTCGTAAAAGTATTATAATATCTTACTATTATAAATAAGGGATTAGTTATAGATTATATATACCTCTTACTCTATAGAGTCCTATAGTACTAGTTCTACCTTCGTTTCTTAAAGGAAGTAAAGTAAAGAGTTAAGGACCTAGAGGTTAAGAGGAAGCGAGGTATTTAAGATATAGTATATATTATAAATCACCTCTTAGCGAAGCTATATATCGATAATTAGGACTTAATTAGGTCTACTAAGAGGCAGAGACGAAGGAACCTTTTATATAAATAAAAATATCTTAAGAAGCGGCTCGTAACTCTCTTAAGCTATATAGGTTTTAGTATTCTCCTCCTTAGTAGCCTAGAGGCTATAGGGCATATATAAGTAATACCTAGTCCTAATAGAGAGTAGTAGCTAATAAGCGAGTAGTAATAATACTAAGTTCATAGATAATATATTTAATGTATTAATATACTACGTCTCTAATAAGTATCTAGAGGTACTAAAACTTAGTAAGATACTAGATAAAGGGGTATACTAGATAATTAAGAGCTAGATAATAGATGAGATGAGAATTAATATAGAGAGTATTATTCCAAGTATTGAGAGCTTCTTAGAAAGTTAAGATAACTTAATACCTCTATTATAATTTATATAGGTTAACCTCTTAATATATTAGGTAAATCCTCTTAAACTATTCCTAGTAAGGCTATATAACTAGATAGATCTAATTTAGTATCTATAGATAAGGGGTACTAAAGTATATAAAGGAGAGTATATAAGTGAGTAAGCTTATAAACGTTATAGAATATCGCTTTAGTAAATATAAAAAGAATATTATAACTATGAGACTAGCTAGTAAGTACTTTATAGTTATTCTTAACTTTTGTAATACATGATTATTAAGCTTTACTAGTAAAGTCAAGGAAGATTAATATAATTTATAGAATAGAAATACTAATACTAGGTTATTAGAACTATAATAGCTTTACTAGGATAATCACGGGTAAGTGAGTAGGTTATTTACCTCTTATTCCTAAGGGCTACTAGTTTAGTAGATGATATATAACTACCTAGATAGTGAGGGCTCTTAGGTAATTGTTGGTATGGTTTCCCGGAGGTCATGTGATCTTGTCACATGACCTCGCTTCCTGCATGTAGGACATGGGACATGGGACATGGGATATGCGGGAAACGGGACATGCTAGACACTAGCACCAATTAGGCTTAGCGTATTTAGGGATCGCATATCAGAACCTCGATACTATAATCCCTACTTACAGAACAACAACTTCACTAACCTACGCAATTAGCATTCCACGACTACGTGACGGTGCTACGCGTTACTAGTGAACCGACACTAATTAGTCTACATTCAGATTAGAAGAATCTCAGGATTTATCTGTTTATATATACAGATCAGAGATAAATCGATTACGCTAAAGAAGCATCCGGTGGCCTATAGCAAAATCGACTAATTCTATATTAAAGGGGGGAATTACCGTCAACTCCATGAAAAAGCATCCGGTGGCCTAAAGGGAGACAACTCTAGTTCTTGCTAATTAATAAGTAGTCAGCTATTTGACTATCTATTTAGTCTATTCGACCCTACTATCCTTTAAGACTAACTTTATTCGGTACCAAGACCACCTTCTTAGTAACTAACTTTCTACTTACACACTACTATAGCCCCTCCTCCGGGAATATACGCCCCTAAAACCCTATAAGTTCTTTAGCTCCTACTTCGATTTTACTATTAAGTTAAGCCCCTTTAAGCTTTAGAACCCCTCTTGAAACCTCGATATTTCGTACCCTAAATTTCCTATTACGGACGAAATATTTACGAACCTTGACTCTATAACTAATAAACCTAATACCTCTTCACGAATTACCTCCGAACCCCTCTTATTACGAACCATACATATATACTAAGAAGGGCTTAGCCTTAGAGGTTCGGGATAGCGAACTAATGGGATAGATATAAGTAGATAGAGAAGTGGAAGGAGGGTATTAACTTGGAAGCCTCTAATAAGGACGATATTCTAGATTACCTTAATACTAGATTATTCTAGTATAAGGTAGAAAAATTAATTAATAGAGACCTCTAGGAGCTATATAAGGAGGACTTTACTAACTTCGATATTAATATATTTAGCTTACTCGAATAACGAGATCTACGTCGACTATAAGCTACCTTATAATACGGAGGTATCTATGTCAAATATAATAGGAAGTCACTTACTATTATATAGTCCTTAGTTAACGTGATTTAGGAGGAAGAATAATATATATAGACTATAGACGATATTATCGAATACTAATAAGATATTAAGGTAGGCCCTATAACCTCTTTATATATATTACTTAAGAATAGTATTATAAGAAATCGATATATTAAACTAATCGTCGTATATATCCCTTAACTACTACCTCTACTATATTAACCTTAACCTCTACTACTACTACCGCCGGAATAAGGCCTATAGAACGTCTATTAACCTCCCTAGCAACCCCCCTATTAACCTCCCTAGAATGTTAACCTATTACCCCCACCGCTCCCGCTACTACTCCCACCACTCCTACCGCTTACACTACCTCTAAATAGCGCCTAGTTAAGCTTAGCCGGAAAGCTAATTAGGGAAGTCGCTAGAATCTATACTAAAGAATAGAAGTATAACGGAACTAATAGTAGTTTTGACTATAAACTCACTATCTTCCTTAATATCTATTAATATATAGATCTTCTATAGGAGGTACTTATAAGAGCTTTCCCTACTATACTAAAGGGCCTAGTATAAGACTACTTTTATAATAACTAGCTATCTCAACGAACCTACGAAGTAGCCTATATAAATATTCATAACTTCTTCGAAGGTCTCGAATATTAATAACGAAATCTAGATAAATGGAACACTACTAACTTAAGCTCTATAGTAGCCAAATACCCTAAAAAGTCAACGTTTAAGGTTATTTAGATCCTAATTAATGACTTACGCTAGTTATAGTATAGATTTATACCCGCTTTACGAAGCACCGAATTCCTCTATAATAAGATTATTACTACTTACCAAGGCTCTCTAGTATACTAATACGCAGTTTCAGACCCTCCTACGGATCTCGGCTAGCTTATCTATAAGCTATAGTCCTCTATTACTATGTACGAGAAGGAGTAATAATAGATTAACGGCGAATTCACCTTCTTTACTAACTAACGATTCTATTTAAATAACTATTAGTTCGGAAACCGTCGAAACGACTATGGTTATAGTCGCGGAAGCGGAAATTATAATAACTACGGAAATCGTAATAACTACTATAATAGCTACTCGAATTCCTATAAGCCCTACTATAGTAATAGCGATTTAAATGTACCGAAGTCGTGCTTTATATATAAGAAACCAGACTACCGCTCCTAGAAGTATTTACTAGAGGAATAATAAGAGGAAAAGGCTCGATTTAGAGCTAGAAACCTCTATTAGTTTAAGGCCCCAAACTCCCGAAACTTTAATTAAGACTTTAGTTATTTCTACCTCTAATATATAGCCTATATAGAGGGCGAATAAGAGATATATTAGAATACTAAGGATAATCTAGGTAATAATTTTGAGGCTCTTTTAATAGATATAATTAATGATATAGACGAAGTAGAAGTAGAGGACAAATACTAATACTCAGATTCCTTCTTTACTTCTATTAAGAGTCTCCTAGCCGCTTCGGACATATAACTACCTAATAATCAAGCTCTTAATATATGAACCCCTGAAGTACTAATAACTATAGTTAATAGCCTTATAGATAAACTTACCTCTCTTTCCTTTATATACTAATTAATAGGTGAGAACTATACTATAGAACTTAAAGAACTACTTATAGAGGACACCTAGACCTTTATAGTAGGAGGTATGTCTAGATACGGTAGTTAACGCTTTTACGGAATCGTAATTAATACCGGAGCCTCTAAATACTTAACTACCGGTCTCGATTAATTCCAAGCTCTATAGTAAACTAATAATAGCGTCGCGCTCGACGAGGGTACTAAAGGTTAAGTTATAGTCTACTTTAGTATAGGCTCTTCTACTTCTATTAGTTCTATAGTTATAGAAACACTAATTAGGCAAGTATAATTCTATATTATACTCTTAAAGACTCTATTCCTACTTAGCTTAGACGATATAGATAAGCTATAAGTCTACTTTAATAATCTTACTAATTATATCATTACTTCTATTAGATATTACGTACCTATTATATGACGTTTTAGTTACTCTTTCCTGCTTTGGAATAATATATTATAAAGCCTTATTTCCGAATCCTTTACCTATAATCCATGCTTCCTTATAGAGACTAAATTACGACGTCTCTATCGCCGATTCGGTTATCTATTAGTTAGTAAGCTCCGAAACTTACTAGAATAGCTAGCTACGAAGTCGATATAGAAGCCTTAGAATACCTTATAAATACTATAAGTAATACTAGAAGAATAGTAAATTACCTAGTTAATTCAAGTTTAACCTAAGAGAAATTAGCTTTAACCTCTTAATTATCGTTATATTCTATATCCTCGGAAGCCTATTCTCTATATTATTAAGAGGGCACTAGATATCACGGGGCTATTAGCTCTAGAATATTAGTGTATATATACCTAGGACGCCTAAAGATATACTAGATTAACCTATTTAGGCCCTCCATTAGATTATAGTAGACACCGGAAGTAGTTCACTAGTAAGGAGTTCGCTTAGCTTATAAATATAATAGGAATAAAGGTGAAAATCGTCCCTATAGAAGCTTATAACTCTATAGGAATCGATTAAACGCTACTATGGCTAGTTTAATGCCTACTTAATTATTATAGCCGAAATTAAGGGAATTAGTAAGGAGATAGCCTTATAGATAGCTTTAAGGCTCTTAACGATACGCGGGAATTAGTGGATTATTCCTATACTCCTAGTCTATAGCCTACCTCGATTAAGCGAATACAAGCTCCTATACCTACTATTTCCTAACGTTAATAGCCCTAAAGAAGGCGATAGTAGAGATTTAGAAGCTATAAGTAAAGTATTAGTCGAAGACGCCCTAAATACACGTAACGGCCCCTCTATAAACGATATCCGAACTTATACTAAATTCGATATTCTAGTATAGCGTAGGGGAATATAGGTTAACTAGGTAGTTAGTAGGGACTATATAAGCTAGTAGTAATAGAAGGGGAGTCGTGCGTACTAGCTTTACTACACAGTAATACTACCTTCCTTAACCTCTATAAAGCTATTCTATATAGGAGATATTAAGGCTAGTTCTGAGGGTCCTAAGGATAATCCTGAATACTATAGTAAAGGTAACGCGAAGGTGAATATGGGTATAATTCCTCCTACTATATTACCTATTCTACTAAAGCGTAGTAGAGGTAAACCCGTAAGAACCCTAATATAATAGTATTCCTATAGGACGACGACCTATATAAGGATTCCCGTTAAATTAAAGTCACTAGCCTCCTTGAAAAAGGTATATTTAAGGTTATTCCTAGATCTCAGGTACTATAGGAGGTATATATCTTCAACTCCCGCTTCGTCGACGAGATTAAGAATAAGGGGACAGATAGAGAGCTCAAGAAGTCAAGACTAGTTTTTAAGCCTATAACGATAGTAAGAAACATATGGTATTAATATAATTACTAACTATCTAACGAATTAACTAGAGAGTTATCCTCTATATTACTACTATAAATATAGGAACTACTAGACTATACCTGCGGGATATATTATAAGCTATATATAGTTATTAACCTTACTAAATTATGACTTCTATATTAATCTACCTCCTAAGCTTACTA
>JAJTUR010000358.1:0-16861 GCA_021399475.1 Hyaloscypha finlandica
CACTAGCCCCGAACGGGCGCGCGCTATACCCAACGCGGCCTCGCTTCGCCTTAGCGAGCTGGCCCCCCCGGAATACGCGCCCCGCTAACCGTCTCACAGAATACTTAAATAATGAGCCTTAATTTATGAAGCTCTTTATTAGTATCCTTATTCTTAATCTCGTTAATAAACCTAGAATTAAAGATATATATTCCCTTTAGTACCTCTAAATAGAGAGTAACCTTAAATACTCTCTTTTCTAGGAATCTTTTAATCTTAGCTTAATAGGAATCCTTATACTAAATATTATCTATTAAGTATATATCTCTTATCTCTTTTACTTTAATTTCGTTATCTTATAAGAATACTATAACTTTAGGTATCTTATAAGGTTATTCCCTTCTATATTATAGGGAGATAACGGGAGGAATTATACCTATATTACGTTTACCTTCACTATTATAGTATTCGGAATTAGAGCTAGAATTATTAAGATTAAAGCTTTTATATTCTTATAGGAAGAGCTTTATAGAAGTTAAGTAAAAGGAGGTATTACTATATAGTAAAGCTAGTATATATAGCTCGTCTTCTATAAATACGAGCTTATATAATATATCCTACTAGCTTAATTAATTAGTATTCCCTTTATATTATACTAAGACTTCTAAATTTAGGGGAAGTTCGTGAATATTAGTTATAGAGGGCTTATTATATATATTTAGAGCTCTTATAACTTCGTATTTAGCTTATAAGTTTTTTATCTCTACTATTACTTTTCTTAAGGTATTTAATTACTATATAATAGTAAAGAATAGAAGATTATATTATATAAGGGGTAAATATATAAGGAGTACACGTGATAAAGCATGAGTGGGCACCTAGCGTCCCGTATATAGTTTCCTAGTTTAGTTAAGGTTTATATAGAGTATTAGAGTACTAGATTACACTTCCTAATTAAGTAAAGGATTAGTACTTATTTATTCGGGTACTAGGAAGTATATAGGAATATATACTAAGCTTTGGGAATAAGTATAGATTAGTCTATATAATTAGAGTTACTTATTAGAATTAGTTATACTTATAAGTATTACTCTTAAGCTTACTTACCTTAACTACTTATATATTACCCTATTATTATACGCCTTATATTCTAATTTATCTACTACCTATAAGGAGTAATTTATTATGAAGTAGTTAAGTAGATAATGAATTAAATTATCTATAGCTCTAGTATTAATTAAGAGAAGTACCTCTATTATTACTAGTAGTACCTAGTTAGGTACCTAGAAGAGCACCTAGTTAAGTACCTTTAGGGCTACCTAATTAAGAGAAAGAAGTAGAATATAGACGCTATAAGGGCTAAGTAAGAGAGTAAGTTTAGTAGAGAAGCTAGTAGTAGCTTACTATCGTATTAAGGAATTAGAAGAGGAGGTATAATAAAGAGAGGATCTAGAAGAACTTAAAGCCTAGATCTATTACCTTAAGAATACTTAAATAGCGCCTAAGGTAGTAGTAACTATAAGAGGCCTAGTTATATAAGCGGCGGTACTCTTTTCCTATAGAGTACTAAAAACCCGGGAGTTACTTATATATAAGGAGAAAAGAGTATTAAGGAAACTTAGGACTTTTTCTATTAGATAGAGCTAAAATAGTATTAAGATAGCGGGATTATATAAACTACTAATATAGTAAAAGTTATATATTATACTTCTTATTTCGAGGGTATTACTAGAGATATCTAGAAGTATAGGGAGTAAATAGTAGGTATTAATACTATAAACTAAGGGGACTTTATAGAATTTATAAAGGATTCTATTATAGACCTAGAGAACTATAATATAGATACTATTACAAAGTATATAAACGTAAAATAATAGCTAAACTAGAGTATTTAAAAGTTTATATCTTACTTAAATAGATTATTAGACGATTTAGGATATATAGGTATATTATAGTAAAGGGATAATCTACTTAGTTACTTAAAGCTAGAGATATAAAAGGAGATTAGTGTATTAAAAGATTAATTACATTAATTAAATTAATCGATTAATTAATTAATTAATGTAATTAGATTTTAATTAATATAATTCAGATTTTTTTAATTAGATTAGATTAATTAATCTTAATTAATCTAATTAATACTTAATTAATCACGTGATAAGAGACTTTCTTGATTTTTATTACTTTTCTCTTTACTTTTACTTATTAACTATTAAATAAATAAAGTACTTATTACTAATAGAGGTTAATTTCTAATTACTTTATTTATAATTAATATGATTTATAAGGGGGTAAGAAGTACCGAAAAATTAAGGAGGTTCTAGGTACTTTGCTTACTTAGTAAGCGAAGGCTTAGGCTGCGCCTAGCCCTAATTAGGTAAAGCGTGCTCCCGATATAGCTAGACTAAACCTCAATTTGACCTCTACCTCAGCTTCTAGCCCTCCGACGTCATGTGTGCTATCACGTGCTCTATTAATTAAATTAATTAATTAATAATCGATTAATCTAATTAGATTATAATTAGAATATAATTAATAGAAAAATCCTTTAATTAGATTAGATTAATGCTTATTAATCTAATCTAATCTAATTATTTGATATACTAACTCTAATAAATTAAGAAAAACTTATAGCTATAGTTATAAGGATTAAGAATTATATAAATCTATTTTATCCTTAATAGGAATACCCTAAGAAAGTAATTAGATAATAAAAGGATAAAGGTAAGAGAAAAGAGAAGAGAAATAGTCGAGAGAAGAGAAAGAGGAGTAAGTCTCTCCTTTAAGACTTACTACTAACGAGCCTAGTCACTATATATCTATGGATTTTAGCGACTTTTTTAGGCCTCTTTAAAACAAAATCGATAACTTTAATTAAGCTATATTAAAAAACTATAAACTCTAACCTTTAAAGCTTAGAGTATATTAATAATAGGAAGGTAAATATTACTTTAAGAAAGAGATTTAAAGATTCTCTTACTAATTTAAAAGTTTGGATTTTGCTTTAGTAGTCTTTTAGTTACTAAAGGCCCTATAATATATAGATATATAATTACTAGGCTCGTAAGGGAAGGTAAAAGTATAGTAATAAGGTCTAATATTATCTCTACTTCTAGATACGGGAAACCTAGTATAACTTACTTTACTTACTAGAAAGAGGGCTACTATACTACTATTTACCCTAATTAAGTAAAACCGATCTACTATAACTATAATAAGCTAGGCTATAAGTTATATAAGTGCCCTAAACTAAAGAAACCGGGAAATAGGGGCACCTTATAGTAGTTATACTTATTTATACTATAGAGAAGAAACCCCTAGAAATAAGGATAGTAATTAAAGTTACTATTAAGATAAATAAGAAGGGATATAGGGTTTAAGTATTAGTAGATTTAGGTATAGAAGTAAATTATATAAAGAGGAAGTTAGTTTTAGAGATAAGTATTATATTAATACTAGAGGTAATTCCCTTAGTAATACTAAATAAGAACCGGATTTATTTATATAGGAATTATATCCTAGGAGTTACTACTAAGGATATAATAGGTAACTAAAGAGAGGCTAATATTTACTTTATATTATATGATTTTAAGTTAAGTAATATTAATTTAATTTTAGGATTTCTATAGCTATACCTAGTAGACCCCCTAATTTCCTTTAGGGAAGTAATATAGAGATACTAGATTTAGCTAAAGAAGATTAAAGTTTTAAACCCTAAGAAGTTTATAAAAGCTATAAAGTATAAGATATATATTTTCTTATTAATCGCTTACCTTATAACTAATAGTTAATAGGTTACTACTATTATTACTTAGGAAACCCTTTAAAGGCAAACTTCTCTAAGTAGTAAACTAAACTATATAATAGAGCCTTACGAAGGATATAATATTCCATTATAATAGTAAGGAATCCCAGTCATCCATAGGGCTATATACCTCTAGAGAAGTATTATAACCTTTTTAAAGTATTTTCTATTATAGCTACTAGTATTCTACTTAAATACTACTCTATAGAGTACTATATTAATCTAGAACCAGGGTCCTAGCTACTATATAAGCTCATATATACTCTATTAGAGAAAGAACTTGAAGTTCTATAAGACTATCTTAATACTAGCTTAGAGAAGGAGTAGATCTATTACTTTACTAGTCTAATAATAACTCCGATTATATTTATTCCTAAGAAAGGGAGTAGTCTTTATCTATATATTAACTATTAGGGTCTAAATAGGGTTACTATTAAGAACTAGATATTATTACCCTTTATTAGTGAGATACTAAATAAGTTATATAAGGTAAAGGTATATACTAAGTTAGATTTAAAAGATATATACTACTAGTTATATATCTAAGAGAGTAATAAATAGAAGATAATATTCTAAATATACTATAGATACTTTAAGTATTATATTATACTCTTTAGGCTCTCTAATATACTAGTAATATTATAGGCCTATATTAACTATATACTAGTAAGCTTTATAGATATAATCTATGTGATTTACTTAAATAATATTTTAATCTATTCTAAAGACTTAGAGTAGTATATAGTAGTTATCTAATAAGTACTTGAAAGGTTATAGTAGTATTAGCTCTTTATAAACTTAGTAAAGTATAAGTTTAATATTTAAGAAGTAGAGTTTTTAGGGTATATAATTAGCCTAAAGAGTATAAAGATAGAGGCTAGCTAAGTTACTACTATTCGGGACTAGTTACCCCTAAAAGCTATTAGGGAAATCCAAGTATTCCTAGGGTTTACTAACTTCTACTAGAGGTTTATTTATAGATACTCTAGAATAATAAAAGAATTAATAGATTTATTAAAAATAGAGGGTATACTAAGGGATAGTTTTATTTTAATAAAGAAGGTAAAGAAGGCCTTTAAAAGGCTTAAGACTATATTTACTATAGTACTAATATAACGGGTTAAGACCTATAGAGAGACTAGGTGCCTAAGAGCTCTAAGCACCTATATTATCCTACTAATGGCTCCGTATAGAACATAAATTATCGCATAGAGCCTAGACTTAGTTTCTCTCCTTAGATTATTCTTCTTATATTTAGGGAAACCATTTAATTAAGTATATTACTACTGACCTATAATATTAGAATAATCTCTCTTTATCGCTTATTGAGACGAGCTATTAACTTAGCCTTACTATACGACTCCTATCCGTATATAATAAGCTCCCCCGTGAGCCTAGGATCAATGACCCTAGTAATAGAGATACTAGCGTAGGCTAAGTATCTCGTGAACCGACTTAAAGCTATCGAGCTTCATACGAGAGAGCTTATACGTGGCGTAGCTTAATAGATAGCCTCGTCCTTACTAGTACAGAATCCGGTAGACCAGCGAATAGACGACGACTAGAGAGAGCTAGTATAGAGCCCGGATAGTCAGTAGTCAAAGAACTAGAACTATAGAGGTAGAGCCTAGTTTACTACTAATAACTTACTTAGTATACTACGAATAAACTAGTAATATAAGCGATTACCTAACCCTCTAGTATACGAAGGCAAGTAGTTAGAATTCAAACCATAGCTAGCTCAGGTATAGGTAAAGCTTTTAGTCGATATAGGCGATAAATAGGGCGACGTACGATTCTGGTATATTCATAGTAGACTTAGTAGCGCTACCCTTAGTTAGGTGATACTATAGGTCTCTACTCTAGTTAAGAAGAAGTCTACCTTAGATAGAGATGCCCTAGATAGGCTTATCTAGTAACTCCAGAATATATATAATAACCTAGAGTTAGTAGGACGAGCTATACGGAAGCTCGATACCCTCTAGTAAGGCATGAGCTCCTTTATAAGATACCTAGTATACTTTAAATACACGCTTCTCGAAGCAGGAGGTCTCTCTTAGGATAATACTATAAAGAAGGCCTTTCTATTACGTGGCCTTTCTATTAATATTTAAAGGACCCTCCTTATAGTCCTAATACTAGCGTTATATACTAACTACTACTCACAGCTCTATATAGTGAGCTAGAACTTAGAAGTAATACGTATAAGAGAGAGGAGGGAGTAGAGACTAGCTTCCCTACTAAGACACAGCGCCTAAGCGGCTAATAGTATAGAATAGGAACCTATAAGGATAATATAAGGGGTGTCTATATAATAAGAGAAGCCGAAAGGGGCTTAAGTCTAATAAAAGAAGAAGCTAAAGAAAGAAACTCGCTCTTACTTCAAGTATAGAAAAGTAGGGCATATTATACGGGATTATAAGGAATTATACGAAGAAGAGTCGACCTAGAAGGTATCCTTATTAACTACTTAGGTTATTAAGGAGTTATCTAAGAGTAATGACTTAGGAAAAGAATAGCTCTATATAAAAAGCGCTATATAGAGTAAAAGGAGGATATAGTACGGGATTAGAAAACATTTAAGCCTTTAATAGATAAGCTACCCTTTTTAATATTAACTCTAATAAATAAGGAAGCCTTTATAGAAACCTTAGTTAATTTAGGATACCTATTATATAGAGTAATTAATTCTCGTTTTACCTAGAAATATAACCTCTAGCGTATTAAAATCACTCCTCGTGAGCTTATTAGAATAAGAGAATAAGTTATAGGAAGGATTAATGAGGTTATTACTATTTAAACTAATATCGATAGCTATATAGATAATAAGGTATTCTTTTATATAGCTCTAAAGCTTATATTATATGATCTAATACTTAGCTTAGTTTAGATACGGAAGAACTAGGTACTCTTAAGTATAGATCATTTATCGTTAATAATAGGGAGCTAAAGGACCTATATCCGGAACTAAAATAAGAGGGGCCCTTTTCGAGCGAATATAGTACCTGTCTTAGCTATAGCCTTTATACGGAACACGAAGAGGAAGTATAAGGGTAGTGAGTAGAAGTATTTTCTATAAGTATAGCTAATATCGAGAAAGTACTTATAGTCTAGAAAGAAACTAACCCTTATACGAAGCTCCCGGAGTACTACTCTAAGTTCCTAAGTATATTCGACTATTTAGAAGCCGAGAAGTTACTACTACTTCGTAGTCCCGGGACCAACTATACTATTAAGCTAGAGAAGGTTAATAGGAAAGAACTTATAGTACCTTAGGGTCCCCTATATAACATGTCACGAGATGAGCTTATAGTACTCTAGAAGACCTTAATAGGCTTACTTAATAAGTAGTTTATTCGAGTAAGTAACTCTCTAGTAGCGGCTCTAGTTCTCTTTATATAGAAGCTAGGTAGTAGTCTATAGTTTTATATAGACTATTAAGCTCTGAACCAGATCTTAAGGAAAGACTAGTACCTACTACCCTTAATCTATGAGACGCTTCGTATAATTAGTAAAGCGAAGTAGTTTACGAAGCTTAATATAATTATAGCTTTCTATAAGATCCGGATTATAGAAGGAGACGAGTAGAAGATAGCTTTCTATATGAGGTATGAACTCTATAAGTAGCTCGTGACGCGATTTAGGCTAGCTAATACCCCAAGTACTTTCCAGAAGTATATTAACTAGATATTAAGAGACTACCTCGATAAGTTCTACTTAGTATATATTAATAATATCTTAGTATACTCTAAGGGAATACTAGCCAAGTATAGGGAGCATATATAGAAGGTACTATACCGCTATAAGAATAAGACTATAGTTAGATATTAATAAGTACGAGTTTAAGGTCTAGTCCACAAAGTACCTTAGGTTTATAATTAAGGCAGGGGTAGGCATATAGATAGATCCCGAGAAGGTAAAGGCTATCTTAGCTAGGAAGCCCCAAGGTCTATAAAAGGAGTATAGAGCTTTATTAACTTCGTAAACTTCTACTAGAAGTTTATCTAAGGGTTCTTAGATATTATATAGCTAATAATGAGCCTAGTGAAGAAGGATACTATATTCACGTAGATAACTAAGGCAGATTAAGTATTTAAATAGCTCAAAGGACTCTTTATAGAAACACTAGTACTAGTATTATTCGATACTAATCGGACGATAATCGTCGAGACTAACTCATCTAAGTAGTATATTAGGGGCACTCTTATATAGTATAGAGATAATAGGGTACTCCGACTATATAACTACTTCTTAAAGAAGAACTCCCCTACTAAATATAATTACGAGATCTATAATAAGGAGATATTAGTAATTATACGGTATCTTAATAAGTAAGATATAGAGTTAAGAAGTATAAAGGACTTCTAGATCTATATAGATTATAAGAGCCTAGAATACTTTATAATAGTCTAGAAGCTTATAGAGCACTAGATATATTAGTCCCTTACTCTTTATAGTATAACTTTATAATCTAGTATATACTAGGTCATATAAACGAGAGAGTAGATATACTCTCGCGAAGAGAGTAAGACCTTCTAGTATCCCTATTAGACGAGAAGCTTAAGTATCGGTATATTTAGTTACTATAGCTAGAGATATTTACTCCCCTAAAGGCTATATGAAGGGTATAGGCTATACTAGTAGTAGTAGTAATACAGGGAGGCCTCTAGAGCCTCTAGAGAGACATAGAAGGGATAGATGCTTTATATAGAGTAATAGTAAGAGCTATATAAGAAGGGAAGCACGTATTCCCCTCGGAGCTCTAGGTTAAGGTATTAATCTTAGAGTATAAGTTAGATAGCTAAGGGTAACTCTTATTCCGGGGACATTATTAGGTCCTTAAGTCAGAACTACTCTATATAGGGCTTATCTAAGAGACTCATAACTCTATAATAGCTAGATACCTAGGCCGAGAAGTAATAGCTGCCTTAATAATAAGATAGTTCTTCTAGCTAGGTATACTCGGAGAGGTTAGGCGGTTTATATAGAACTATAATAGCTATCGAAGAAGTAGGCTTAGAGGAACTATTACTACGGGTTCTTGAAACCTTTACCTATCCCTAAGAGAGTCTAGAGTAAGATCTCTATAGACTTTATTACTAGGCTACTATTAAGCTAGGGTTATATAGACCTATTAGTAATATAGATAAGCTTAGTAAAGGCGTTATCCTAGAACTATACTGAGCCTTACTATAGAGGTAGTAGCTAAGACCTTTATACGAGTCTTCTACTAATATTATAGTCTTCCAAAAGCGATTATCTAGACTATAGACCACAGTTTACCGGAGTACTTTAGGCATAAGTCTACTAACTCCTAAAGATTATACAAAGGTTATCTATAGTATTTAGTCCAGAGATAGATGAGTCCACGGAATAGATAAACCAGAATATCGAAGCATTCGTACTACATATATCGACTATATATAAGAGAATTAGGCGTCCCTAATACCTTTAGCTAAGCTAGTAATTAATAACTACGATACTACTAGTACTAGTATTAGCCTATTCTTCTTAACCTATAGCTACCACATATACCTAGTAGAGTTAGACGATATCGAAGTCCCTATATAAGAGAGGATTAGCCTAATCTAGCGGGGTAAAGCTATTATACGGAAGCTGAGAGATACTTATAAGTAGGCTCAAGCGTCTATAGCGGTAGTATAATAGGTCTAAGAGGACATGACTAACCGGATAAGATAGTAAGTGCCTAGCTTCAAAGTAGGGGATAAGGTCTAGCTAAACCTTGAGAACATTTATACGAAGTAGCCGTCAAAGAAGTTTAACTCTAAGAATACCAAGTATAAAGTAATTAAGGTAATTAGCTCTCATAGCTATAGGCTTAATATACCGCCGGGAATCCGTAACATATTCTATTCCCGATTATTATATCCGGTAGTAATAGACCCGCTACTATCCCAGTATACGACTAACTCTTAGCTAGAGCTAGAGCTAGTTAATAGAAGTAAGGAATATAGAGTAGAGAAGATCTTAGGAAAGAGAGTTATATGACGAGGTCGAGGTCACTAATGTCAGGTTTTAGTAAAATAGACAGGGTATATAGACCCTACTTAGGAGCCTAAGTCGGCCTTCCAAGACATTACTACACTAGACATATATAAGTCCCTCTCTAGGGAAGGGGAGGGGGAAGGGGGGTAATATAATAGGTTAAGACCCGTAGAGAGACTAGGTACCTAAGAGCCCTAGGCACCTGCGTTATCCTACTAATAGCTCCGTATAGAATACAAATTATCGTATAGAGCCTAGACTTAGTTTCTCTCCTTAGATTATTCTTCTTATATTTAGGGAAACTATTTAATTAAGTATATCACTACCGACCCGTGATAACTAATACTTCGTTACTTTAACTTAGCTTTAAAGATTTATATAGAGATAGACGCTTTTAGGTTTATTATTACAGGTATAATTTCCTAGCTCTTTAGTAAGGGTATAAATACCTAGTAATACCCTATTATCTTTTACTTAAAGAAGATAACTATAATTAAAAGTAAGTATGAAATATATAATTCCGAGCTCCTAGTTATTATCTTAGTATTCCGTACCTAGTAGTACTACCTAGTATATATCTAGTACGTTATTATTATTAAGATAAACTATAATAACCTAAAGTACTTTATAATAAAAAGGAAGTTAAATAGTTAATAAATAAGGTAAGCTAAAGAGTTAGTTACTTTTAACTTTATCTTAGAGTATTATATAAGGTATAGTAACTCGGCTAATAAGCTATTAAGAAGGCTAGACTATATAGTAAGTATAGTAGAAGACACTTTACTACTTATATTATATAATAAGCTATAGAGTATAGAATAGAAGGCCTTATAAGTAGTAGTAGTAGTAGTAGTATATTACTATATTATCCCTATAAAGCTATAATATAAGGCCTAAGAGAGAGGATATAAGTACTCCTTAATTAGCGAGATACTAAGGAATTCCGAATAAGGAATCTATTTAGGTAATAAAGTAGTAATAAGAATACTATTACTTAAGCCTATTACTAGTATAACTAGTTATAGATAATATATATTACGGATCCTAGTAGCGTAAGCTACTAGGTCTAAAATAGCGTATAAGGGGAGCGAAGAGATACTAGTTAAATTATTATTATAATACTAGAAGCTTAACCTAATAATATAATACTAATAGTATAACTAGTTCTCTAAGAGAACTTTTACTAGAGCTATTAAGACTTGGAAACTTAATATATCTAAGTTATTAAGGTATTAGGGCGCTATCTATATACTAGATAAGCCTTCTCTTAAAGAGGAGTTACTATAAATAAATTATAATAACCTTATAGGAGGGCACTTTAGCGCTAATAAGATACTAGAGATCCTCTAGAGAAAGTACTTCTAGTAGAGTATAAGAAAGAATATAAGGGAATATATTAAAACCTATCCTATTTATTAATAGACTAAGGTTAAGAGATATCTATTATATAGTATACTTAGTTTATTCCCTATTTCCTCTAAACCTTAGTAACAAATTACTATAGGTTTTATTATAGGGTTACCTCCTTTTAGGTTTTATAGGAAGGTATATAATTCTATACTTATTATTATTATTATTAGATATATAAAGATAATATAATATATCCCTATAACTAAGGCTATTTTAGCTATAGAACTAGTAGAGCTTTTTATATATTATATTATTAAAGACTTTAGTATATTAGTAAGTATTACTTTCGATAGAGGATTTGTCTTTATAAGTAACTTCTAGTCTAGCCTCTATTTTTACTTAAAGGTATAATAATAACTAAGTATAGTATTCTACTCCTAAACTAATAAATAAATAGAAAACCTTAACTAGACTTTAGAATAGTACTTAAGATATTATACTAGTTATTAGTAAGATAACTAAGTAGTGAAGTTAGCTCTTACTAAGTTCACTTATAATAACTCCTAGTATTCTATAATAGGAATTTCTCTATTTTATATTTTATATGGTTTTTATCCTAGTATTAAGCTTTATATTAAGGACAATATCCTAGAAGGGGGAGCACTAGTAGTATATAAGAGAGTATAAAGAATTAAGGCGAAATAATAGATACTAGAGAAGTAATAATAAGAAGTAGTAGAGGTATAGAAGAAATACTATAATAATAAGTATATTAAGAAGGAATTCTAAGTATAAGAGAAAGTAATACTCTATATAAAGAATATTTAATAACTCTAGCCTAGTATAAAGCTTATAGACAAATATCTTAGTTCCTTTAAGGTTCTAGAGATTATTAGAAACTATAGATAAGTATATTATTTAAAGCTACCTCTATTATACTAGATCTATAATATTTTCTATATCTCTTTATTAGAGCTATAGTTCTTATAGGCTAGTGCTATAGAGGAACCTAAATCTATAGAAATTAAAGGATAAGAGGAATTTAAGGTAGATTTAGTTATAGCTTATAGGGAGAGTAAGAAAGAGAGGGAATACCTCGTGTATTAGAAAGGCTATTCCCTAGTAAATAATACTTAAGAGCTATTAAAGAATCTAGGAAATACTATTTAGAAGCTATAAGATTACTTAAAAGTAAATAATATTACTATACTAGTAAGTAAAAGAAGATATAGGAAATGAATACTTTTATTAAAGAAGCTATTTAGAAAGACTATATAAAATTTATACGAGAATATACTAAAAACCTAGTATTTATACCCTATTAGTACCCCCTATTTATACTTATTTTATTCTAGTATTTCCTATAGGGCCTCTACTTTCCTAAGGATCCTTATTATTATTATTCTTAGGATCTTAGGTCTTATAGGAAAGAGTAAGTAAATTATTCTAGAAGGTAATTAATATTTAGCAAAGAGTAGAGAAAGAATAAGACTTACTTAGTACTAAAGAATATTAACTATACTATTAAGAGTATATTATATCTATAATATACTAGTAAAGATTACTTATCTTATACCTTAGAGTATAGGAGGAATTCTTATAGCCTAAACTATAGCTTCTATATAAGAGGTATAAGAGCTCTAATAGGTTATAAGGTTAGCTTAGGCCTAGGTATAGTCTAAGTGAGTTAGAGTAAACTTCCGGAACTTATTAATAGTATAAAGAAGGCGGTTTAGGTATAATATAGTAGTTTAGGGAATCTTAGATACTATTAGAATTAGGGATAAAAAGAGAGGCTAGGACTTACGAAATTACATTTCTTATTTATAAATTAATAGTATTTATATACTATATAGTTATTTACTTTAATATATCTAATATTAGGATTTTTGCTATATTCTTAGAGTATTAAAGGTAATAAGAGCAGAATATAACTATAGGTATATTTACTAAATAGCTAGTAATCTCTTAGTACTAGAGGTTACTTATCTTAATAAGGGATATAGATAAAGAATATAAAGAAGGCTTAAAGAAGCTTAGAGGAGAAGAAGAGATACCTATATATCTAGGTATATATAATTATATAAATAAGGAAAGGAAAAGAAGGTTAATTTATAGGAAAGGAAGGCCTTTTTATACCCCTTCTCTATAAATAGTAATTATAAATTCAGGACTAGGAAATTCCAGAATTTATAAAAGAAGGGATTTATAAATAAACTAGAAGATTAGATAAACTTCCCTAAGCTAGAAGAGTAATAGAATAATAACTAAGTTATAAATAGAAGCTAAGATAGAATTTATAAACTAATTAGAATATTAGATTAACTTTCTAAATAGTTATATACTCTATAGTACTATTACCTTTATAAAGGGGAATCGTAATAAGTAATATAAAGGTAATTAGGCTTAACTTAGTTATATAAACCCTATAGTCTAGATAAAGGTATTATTACTAGGTCCTTAGGTTACTCTAGAGGTATAGATCCTTAGAGGTATTAGAATAAGGCTATTTATAGATTACTAAGGCCTCTTAGGAGCAAGGGCCTAGAGGGGGGGATATTATAAGGGGTAAACGTATAGGGAGTATATATAACGAAGTATAAGTAAGTACCTAGTATCTTATATATAGTTTCCTAGTTTAGTTAAAGTTTATATAGATTATTAGAGTACTGAATTATACTTCCTAATTAAGTAAAGGATTAGTGCTTATTTATTCGGGTACTAGGGAGTATATAGGGATATATACTAAGCTTTAGGAATAGGTATAAATTAGTTTATATAATTAGAGTTACTTATTAGAATTAGTTATACTTGCAAGCGTCACTCTTAAGCTTACTTACCTTAACTACTTATATATTACTTTACTATTATACGCCTTATATAAGCTTATTAAATTAAGGTATAATAGTATTTAATAATTCTAATAGAGTAGTAAGCTTCTATAGAAACGATTTTAATCTTAGCTCTAGTCGAATTCATAAGCTATATAAACTCTTTACTAGTAAACTACTTCCTAATATCTATAGTAATCTAATTAAGAGAGCTTAAATAAGTATTAATCTAGTACTATTTTAGGGCGTCTTATATATATTAAGTATTAAGGCTCTATAGCTAATATTTCACTTAATACTATATTCCTTTATTAATAATATATAATATAAGATTCCTATAAATATAAAAAATATTAATAATTATAGAGTAATTATTAGTATAACCGGTTTCCCGGAGATCATGTGATTTACGTCACATGACCTAGTGTCCTATATGTGGGATATGGGATATATAGGAAACGAGATATACTAGATACTAGTACTAATTAAGCTTAGCGTATTTAGGGATCATATATTAGAACCTCGATATTATAATCCCTACTTATAAAATATAATAACTTTACTAACTAATATAATTAGTATTCTATAACTACGTGACGATGCTATATATTACTAGTAAACCGATACTAATTAGTCTATATTTAGATTAGAAGAATCTCAGGATTTATTTATTTATATATATGGATTAGAGGAAGGTCTTACTATTAGTAAAGCATTTAGTAGCCTAAGATAGTAATATCTACTCTTAGTTAAAGAGAGGAACTAATATCAACTCTAGTAAAGTATTCGGTAGCCTAAGGAGAAGAGATTAACTCTTACTAATTAGAAAGTAGTTAGCTCTTTAACTATTTAACTAAACTATCTAGTTTAATTATCTTTAGAAATTAACTCTTTCGGTACTAAGACTACCTTCTTAGTAACTAACTTTCTACTTATATACTACTATAGACCCTCTTCTAGAGCTATATAACCCTAAAGCCTTATAAACTCGCTCCTACTTCGATTTTACTATTAAGTTAAGCCTCTTTAAGCTTTAGAACACCTCTAGAAAACTCGATATTTCGCTCTATAAATTACTTATTATAGACGAAATTTTTATAACTAAGATATTTACGAACTACTAATACCTTTCTATGAACCTATTACGAACTACCCTACCTTCGAACCATTCCTCTATTAAAACCATATATATTCTAAAGGTTAATATAAACGAAGACGAGTAGAAGGAGAAGATTAAGAAATAAGAGAATAGGATTAACCTAGTAACTATAACGAAGGAGGATTTTTAGGAGTATCTAGATACTAAGTTATACTAGTACTCTATAGATAGAACTACTAATAATAATCTATAGGATCTATTTAAGGATAACTTCAAAAACTTCGACCTTCTAGCCTTTAATTAATATAACTATACCGAATTATTTTACCTTTAATCCTATCTTTAGTATAATAGTATTTCTGTTAACTAGAATATAAATCGCCTTACTATAGCCTAGTCCTTAGTTAATATCATTAATGAGGAAATAAAGCATAAATAAAACGAAGACGATATTATATAATTTAGTCTAGTGAGAGTAGATCTCAAGAATAGGCTTATTACTTCGGTTTTCGTAACTTTAGGAGGAGCTAGATACTCTAGTATACTAAATATTTAATTACTACCTCTATTACCTTAACCTTAACCTTAACTTCTACTACTACTAGAATAAGGTATATAGAATATCGACTAACTTCCTCTACTACTACTACTACTACTACTATTACTACTTAACCCGGGAGCTCCTTAGGTAATCCTAGCTATAAAACTTATTAGAGAAGTAGCTAGAATCTATACTAAAAACTAGAAGTATAACGGGACTAATAATAGCTTTAACTATAAACTTACTATCTTCCTTAATATCTATTTATATATAGATCTCTTATAAGAGGCACTTATGAGAGCTTTCTCTACTATACTAAAGAGCCTAGTATAAGACTTCTTTTATAATAACTAGTTATCTTAATAAAACTACGAAGTAGCTTATATAAATATTCATAACTTCTTCGAAAGTCCTAAATATTAATAACGAAACCTAGATAAATAGAACACTACTAACCTGATTTCTACGATAGCTAAATACCCTAAAAAGTCGATATTTAAGGTTATTTAGATTCTAATTAATGATCTATATTAACTATAATTCGACTTATAATTACTTTACGAAGTACCGAATTTCTATATAATAAGATTATTACTACTTATTAAGGCTCTCTAGTATATTAATATATAGTTTCAGACTCTCTTATAGATCTTGGCTAGCTTATTTATAAGCTATAGTCCTCTATTACTATATACGAGAAGGAGTAATAATAGATTAATAACGAATTTGCCTTTTTTACTAATCGACGATTCTATTCGAATAACTATTAGTTTAGAAACCGTTGAAATAACTATAGATATAGTCGTGGAAGCAGAAATCGTAATAATAACTATAATAACTACTATAATAACTACTATAATAACTACTCAAATTCCTATAAGCCCCGCTATAGTAATAGTGATTCGAATACCCCGAAGTCGTGCTTTATATATAGAGACTAGACTACTGCTCCTAGAAGTATTCGCTAGAGGAATAATAAAATGAAAAGGCTCGATTTAGAGCTAGAAACCTCTATTAGTTCAAGGCCCCGAACTCCTGAAACTTTAATAAGGAATTCAGCTACTTATACCTATAATATATAGCTCGTATAGAAGGCGAATAGGAGATGTACTAGAATAGTGAGGATAATCTAAGTAATGATTTTGAGGCTCTTTTAATAGATATAATTAACGATATAAATGAAGTAGAAGTAGAGGACAAATACTAATACTTAGATTCCTTCTTACTTCTATTAAGAGTCTCCTAGCTAC
>JAJTUR010000359.1:0-16839 GCA_021399475.1 Hyaloscypha finlandica
TATCTCGGTTAAGAAGTTTAGTAGGCGGGCAGTAACTAGCTAAGCGAGGCGGCTTCATAAGCGCGCGCCCTCGCGACGGCGACTATAATCACGATAGTAACTCTCTATATACTAATTCCTAGGTAAGTCGTGATCAAATCTATAGCTAATAGGCCCCTCTTATAGATTATATTATTAATTAGTTATTTCTCGGGGTAGAACCCTCTCGAAATCGGGTTATAGGGTATCTTATCCTAAAGAGGTAATTATCTATACTACGTGATCCGTAGTACTATCCTAGAATAGTAACTATCTATATCACGTGACGTCTACTACGAAACTACTCTTATCCGCCTCCTATACTAGCTATACTGCTCTAATCTCGATCCTTAATTCCCTTAACCCTTCTTAATTAAGGTAGCTATTATACTTTATACCTAGACTAAAGCTCTCGATATTAGAGTAGTAGCACTATTAGACCTAGAGCTAAGTACGCTAGTGAAGCTCAGTTACTACTACTACTACTACTAGCCCTAGCCCTAGTAAGTAATAGCTTATTAGGTAGCCTATAGTAAGCTAATCTAAGGCAAGTAGTATATTATCCCTTTATTCTTACCCTTATCCTTACCCTAGATTAGTCCTAAGGAGCTATTACCCAAAATACGAGGGACTAGGACTAAGAAGAGGTAGGCCTAGTAAGCGATTCACTAGTAGATCTCTTAGGAGTAGAAGATAGTCCCCTAAAGGCTAGTAACCTCGAGCTAGGTAGCTAGTCTCCTCCTAGGAGTCCTTCTAAGAGGGGCTGAACTATTAGCGAGCTCGCTACTAACCTCAAGTAAAGTAAGAGCGAGGATACTATAGGTATCGAGGATATTAATAGTATTAAGGGTATTATTAATACTAAGTTAATCGAAGATAAGCTTAGTACTCCTATATAGCTAGATGACGTCGAGTCTAGCTATAATATAGATAATAGAGTATTAGTTAAAGACGAGCCTAGTACTCTAATATAGCTAGATAATAGCGAGTCTTAGTATAATATAATGAACTTGAGGACGAATTAGAGGGTTCTATAGAGGTAAGAGTTACTAAGCTAGTAGCGAATAGGAGCGATATTAGGACCTAGGCTAAGGTAAGTATTAAGGTTAATACTAAGGATAAGAGTAATAAAGCTCTCCTAGATACTTAGTTATAAGGAATAGATATACCCTAGGTTAACTTCGCCTATAAGCTTAGCTAGTACTTACTATACTTTAAGGGCTATAGTCTTAAAGAGTACCTTATAATACTTATACTATATAATAGTACTATAGACTCCCCCTTATATTTATCTATTAATAACTATATTACTTACTCGAAGAAGCTTAACTCCCTTATATAATCGAGAAGGCTAGCCTCTTAACTACTACTAATAAGTACTTATATACTACTAGATTAGTAGCGAATCTTCGAGGGTAATATTATACTATAATTTAGTAGTAATAATAATAGCGAAGAATAGGACCTTAACTTATCTAATATAAATAAGGAGACGAATCTTAATATATCTAATAATAATAAGGAAAGCGACTAAGACTAAGATACTAGTAATTAAGAGGTAGATCTAGACTAAACTACTACTAGTCTAGTATTAAAGGCTAGGTAGATAACTAAAGGCGAGGCCTTAGCTTATAGTAAGGAATATACTAGCTTTTATCTCTACTATTCCTAGTTAGTAAAGGGCTTAACTAAGGTATACTTCGATATTAATAGCTTTCTCGGATATACTTCTAGCTTAGTCTTTACTTATTAAGGGGTAGTAATTAACTTCTACCCCTACTTTTCGTTGAATATTAAGTTAAACCTATATCTATATTTAATAGTTTATTATAACTTTAAGAGAAGTAAGAAGGTAATCTATATCCTACTATATAAGGTACCTTACTACTACCTTAGCTAAGTTATTAGATACGAAGATACTAGTGTCTTTATCCTCTTCCCTTATATATTCTACCCTAAGAAGGAGACGAACTTCCCTAGGAAGAGTAATAGTAAGGCTTATAGTCTCCTCTAAACCTAACTAATTAGCTCCTCCTCCTAGCTATATTCTACTATATACTAGTATCGAGTCGCTAGTACTTCCTTATCTCTAGGACTATATTACTAGAAGGCTTAGCCTACTTTACTAAGTACTAGGGCCTTATAGCTACTAAGACTCCCTTACTCTCACTCTACTATATACTATATCCTAATAACTTAGCTATAATCTAGTAGACATCTAATAATAGCTTACTAACCCTATAAACTAGATATACTATAGTATATAGCTCGTGTTCTCTATAAGAATACTAAGTTACCTTCGCTTATCCTATAATAACTAGTATCTAGGAAGCCTTTAATAAGGCCTTAGTACTTACCTTTAACCTAGTATTCCTTAACTAAGCCTACTTCTAGATTAACCTAGGTAAGGAGGTAGCTTATACTAATTATACTATACCTAGGGAGGAATTAGCTAGTAATTCGGAGCTAACTATATACCTAGTATAGTCCTACTACTAGGCTAGCTTTATCTAGTGAGCTCGTGAGTAGGATATAGGTATATCTATAAAGGCTACTACTTACCTAGTTATAATACTCTAAGATACCTAAGATATAATAATAGAGATATCTCCTAGTTAACTAAGTAGTAATAGGGCTAAGTCTTTAGCTAAGGTCTATAATAGCTTTAAAGAGTAGTATAATATAGCTAAAATGAAGCTATTTAGTTACCCCTACCTTAGCTAGCTAGTATGGATTTAGTAGTAGTATAGATACTATAGTAGTAAGGTAAGGGCTAGGCTATTACCCTAGAGTAGATCCTACCTATTATATTACTAGTAAGGAGCGCCTTTACTAGGTACTACTCGAGAGCTATAAGCTCTTATTTAGGGTATGAGAGGAGTACTATATATCCCTAGCCTTCTTTAACTAGCTAAGGTAAATACTTAAGGCTAGTAGTAACTAGCGATGGTTTACTAGCTAGCTAATAACGATTATAGCTATTTCTAGGAGCTACTTACTAAATCCTTTATAAGCTTCCTAGCCTTAATACTAATAAGTTTATAGTAGTAATTAAGTAGACCTTATACTTAGAGGAGCCTAGCTAGGTAAGCTACGAGCTATAAGCTAGCGACTATACTACTATAATACTTACTATTTACCTTTAACTCGGGGCTAATTAGGGAGTAGATAGATATCTAGTAGCTAAAGATCTAGTACTACTATAGTAAGGTAATAGTCCTTAGTATAGGTATTAAGGATACTATCTTATATACTAGCTATAGGTAGTTCCTACCCTAGGTTAACTAGGAATAACTAGAGTTCCGCTACTGCTTATATACTAAATAGCCTTTACTAGTAGTATACTCTGGATACCTATTACTAGAACTAGGCCTAGGTCATGATTCGAAAGAATAACCTCGAGTATATAGAGGCTACCGGTATAGATTAAGCTCTACTAGGTAATTAATAACTACTAGGTAATTATAATCTAGTTCCTCCTTATCCTTATTATATACTCTATAAGAAGGAAGTATTTCACTACTTTAAGGCTCTCTTCTAGCCCGAGTCTAGAGAGGAGGTAGCCCTTAGTAAGATAATACTCTATTATTATCCTTAGATAAGTATCTCGTTAATAATTAGTATATAACTATTTACCTAATTAGCCCCTAATAGAGTCTAATTAGAAATATCTAGGACCTACTAGAGCTCTTTAGGGCTTTAATAATCGGGTTATATAAGCTAAGTTATAGAGAATATACTATTTAGGGTTATCTATTAGTAGGTATAAGCTAATAGAGACCTATATTAGTAGCTAAGCTTTAGTAGACTTTTATAGCCTAGTCAACGCTACTTTATAGCTACTTACTAGCTAATCCCTTATCTAATACTAACTAAGTTTATCTAGAGGAACTATAATAAGTAGTTACTTTAGATTAAGGTCTACTACTAACGACTAGCTTACTAGTACTATAGGAAAGTTAAGTACCTATATCTAGACCTTACTCTATAGACAATATGCCTCGCCTTAAGTATAATAGTATCCGTAACTACTAGCTTATAAGGTATACCTAGGATATAGTACTATACCTAAGTAAGCTTAGAAAGGAGAAGATTAACCTAAGGATAAGCTACTAGTATATACTAGACTAGGATCTCGTATAGGGCTAGGGTAATATAATATAGGTACTTATACCTACTAACTACTAACCTAATAGGCCCCGAATTAATAGTAACTTATAGGTAATTAGGTATTCCTAGAGGAATAGTACTAGATTACGTAGTAGTTAGCTATAGATATAGACGAGTAGGATCTAGCTCTAAGGGCTATAGATAAGCTAGTTTTTAGTACTACTAGAAGTATAGCGAATCTCGGGCTAGGGGCTTAACTATAAGTAATAGTAGCTCTAGTTTCGGCGAGAGAGGTACTAATAAGGAGGACCTATACCCTACTAACCGCTACGTGACATAGCGGCTAAGTAAGCCTAAGTAGGCTAGTATAGCTATAGTCTTATAGAGGAGTACTTGACGAGGATAGTCTATTACTAGATAATTAGGGAGCTAGTACCCTCGATGAGAGTACTAGTTTAAATGTACTCTATTTATAATCTATAAGGATAGATAAAGGAATAGTAGTAAAGGGTTAAGAGGAGAGTCGGCTATTAGCTAGGGATTAGCTAGTAATATAGTAAGGGGAAGTCTACTATTAGAGGGGTATTAGCTCGTAAATAGGCTAGAGAGAGCTATTTATAGATGAGTACTAGCTAGTGAGGAGAGGAAGAGAGTTAATTATCTAGGGCAAATTACTAGTAAACTATTAGCGAATTACTAGAACTACTAGGAACTACTAGCGAAATACTAGGAAATACTAGTAATTCGGGTATATATAGGGGAACTAGGCGGGATTTAATTATTATTACTAGACTAAGAAGGAGTATATTATAGCTAGTATTAGTAACCTTATCCCTATAGGTTTCCTCTTATCCTATAGGCGAAGAGATAGTAAACTAATACGAATTAGTAGTAATTCGTGAGTAAATAGCTAGCTCTCTAGGAGTTAAGCTAGATAACTAATTAATAGAGTACTAGCTAATTAGAGTACTAAGGGGTTACCTATACTCGCTTATAGTAGACTAGGCTACTACTAAACTATAGCGAAGCGAGCCCTATTACCGAAATTTATAACCTTAGTTCTATATTAGATTTACTTATATAGTAGCTAGCTTAAATTTAAGCTATTATATAATATCTACTATATACTAAGCTAGTAAATTTAAGCTTAAGCTAAGCGAAGGGCTCTAGGAAAAATTTATATACTCCTTAGAGAACCTTCTCTAGCTTTTTTCTTCTATCCTTATTTATATTTTTTTTTTCTAGTAAGTACTAATTCGCTCAATAATTAAGCTCTAATTCGGCGGCGAATCTTTATAAGCTAAATAACTTAGCCTAAGTTACTACTAAATTAGTATTATAGCTATTCCTAAAGATTTAGTACTAAATTAGAATATTTCTTATTTCCCTTTAGTCTTATAATAACTAATTACTACTAATCCGCGCTATATAGCTCTCTTACCTATTTAGTACTAAATAGAGTAGAGGGGTCCTTAGTTCCTATTTACTACAAATAGGGTTAAGGGGTCCTCTTACTATTTGGTACTAAATAGGTAAGAAGGGTCTATAGTAGGGCGATTTAGTAGTAATTAGGAGCTAGTTCGGTGAGTTTTAGGTAGCGAATCTAGGGCTAATTATTAGGATTTAGTATTATATTACTTACTACTCATATTCCCCTTAGTAGAACTTTACTTATAGATCTCTCACCTTTCTCTCCTAATTACCTAGTAAACCCCCGGCGAATTACTACTAAATCGTCCTCGAAATAGACACCTCTCTTAGCTTATTCTCTAGCGATATATTAGTGACTAACCTACTACTCTCTATAAGGAGAAGAAGGGTCTCTAGTTACCCGAACTAATATAGTTAATAGTAAGAAGCGAACTATCTTACTAGTCTATTACTCTATACTTATACTTAAGCTAGGAGAGGTAAGTAGATTAGTCCCGATTCGGTACCGAATCACTAGGTATTTAGTAGAGAAATACTAACTATTTACTACCTAGACTAGTAGTAAGTATAATAGAGACTATATTAATTAGAATAGTAGCTTCCCTATATACCTATATACTATATATTACTACTATAAGACATACTAAGGAGATATTTACTTTAGGTATAGGATCTAGTACTTATAATATCCTCTTTAGGTAAGTAATCTCTACTAATTCTCTAGTAATTTAGGGTAGAATAGCTAGCTAATAGGTTATGATTAGTTACCTCGTCTATACCTCTATAGTAAGAATAGCTCGATTATAGTTACTACTTAACCCTTAGTAGTATAGAGGACAAGTACTATAATATAAGTAATTCGCCCTAGAATCTGCCCTTATTCGCCGCTAATTTACTAACTATTCACTAGCTACCCCGTAACCTCTTACCTAATATTCATACCCTAGTTAAGGACACCTATTATATAACTACCTACTAGTAAAGAACTATAATAAGCCGGTTAGTAGCTAGCCCAAGCGAAAAGGCGACGTTCCTAGTTATAGTCAATAAGGTAAAGCTTCTAACTTATATTTAAGGGTATACTAGTAAGTAGTAATCCTACTAACTAATCCTAGCGATTCCCGGCGATTCTAGGGTAATTCGGACTAATAAGTATTAAAGAAGAAGAACCTAGCCTCTAACTTACCTCGAGAAAGCGTAAGTTCGAGGACTTTCAAGATAATAAGGACCTCTCTATAATCTCTTAGTAAGCTACTAATACCTGACCTAATCTCAAGATAGTCTCTCTTACCTTATTAGATATTACTAAGAAGTAATATATAATCCTAGAAAACTAAGAGAAGATCCTTCTATATATCTAGCTACTCCCTACTAATTTACTCCTAATTCCTCGCTTATCTACTAATGATTCACAGGCGATAAAAGGTTAGTTATAAGCGTAATTATTACCTTATTAATACTATTTAGAAGATTAGTTATATATTAAGTAACCTCGAAGGTATAAAGATAGAGCTAGAGGACTTCGACTTACTAAATACTAATTATATCTCGGATACTAACCTAGAAAAAGTTAATAAGGAGCCTAAAGGCGCTTAATTAGCCCCTAGTTTACTAGCGGTTTAGTAGCTATTAGCTAGCGGGTAGCTAGCTATTTAATACTAGGGTATTCTAGGAATAACTATTAGGTATTTCTCTTTCTTTATATACTAGATATATAGCTAGTAGTAATCTAGCTCTAGGTAGTAGTATTTTGGCTCCTAATTAGTATAGGACTTAGTGTTTCTATAGTAGATAATACCTATTAAATAATAAATAAATAGATAATTAATCCCTAAACCTTCTCTACTTATCCGCTACTAATCTATAAGTAATAAGGTAGCGAAGCGTAATAGAATAGCTACTATATAGTAAGGATTTAGGTAACTAAGCGCTACTAATCCGCTATTAATGAGTTAGCTAGGTATAGTAGAATAGCTAGTATATAAGGGGAATTTCGGTAGCTAATCGCTACTAATCCGCTATTAATGAATTAGCTAGGTAGAGTAGAATAGCTACTATATCGAGGGACCTTAGGTAACTAAGTACTACTAATCCGCTATTAATAGGTTAGTTAGGTAGAGTAGAGTAGCTAGTATATAGGGGGAGTTTTACTAGCTAATTGCCGCTAATCTACTATTAATAGGTTAACTAGGTAAAGTAGAATAGCTACTATATTAAAGGAACTTAAGTAGCTAAGTATTACTAATCCGCTATTAATAGGTTAGCTAGGTAGAGTAGAGTAGCTAGTATATAGGGGGAGTTTTATTAGCTAATCGCCGCCGATCCACTATTAATAAGTTAGTTAAGTAAAGCAGAATAGCTACTATATTAAAGGAACTTAGGTAGTTAAGTATTACTAATCCGCTATTAATAAGTTAGCTAGGTAGAGTAGAATAGTTAGAGTATAGGGGGAGTTTAGGTAACTAATTATAGCTAATCTATAAGTAATAAGTTAGCTAGGTAGAGACGAAGAGTTAATATATATAGAGGATTTAGGTTACTAAGTATCGCCGATTTATAAGTTATAGATTAACTAAATAAAGAAAAATAGTAAGTATATAATAAGAGATTAGGTTACTAATTACTATCGATTTATAATTAATAATTAACTTAAATATAAGAGATAAGTTAATATATAAAAAGAGTTTAAGTTATTAAATTTTATTAATTTATATTACTTTATTATAATACTTTATATTACTTTATTATAGTATTCTTTAAGAGTATTATAAGAGAAAAATATATAATAAGATAAAAACTTATATAAAATACTATAAAGTATAAAATTAACTAATAATAAAAATACTAAAAATAATAATTATAAAATAAATATAAAGTAATATAAAATTAATATATAAGTATATAGAACTTAAAATATAAAAGTAATATATAATTATTACTTTATAATTATAAAAACTTTAGTTTTCTTATATAAAATACTAAACTAACTTATACTACCCTATTATAGTACTCTCTAAGAGTACTATTACTTTTTATTAAGAGGGTACTAAGAAATCCGAAAGTCGTATAGTACTTTCTAAAAGTATTAATAAACCTAGTAAGAAATTTTATATATAGAATCTCCTAATTTAGCCCGATTTTTGGAGCTACTTTTTATAAGATTTAGTCTTATATAAGCTAGGTTATTAATAAGTAAAGCTAGAAAGTAGTAAAAAACACGAATGATTTTTAGCTTCGGCTATTTCTTATATAAAAGGCCCAAAATTTATATATAAGCTCTAATAATAGTATAAAGCTAGACTAGCGGCTAAAAAGTCTAAAAATAGATCTATAATATAGTAAAAGAAATTTTAGTTTAATTTTTCGAGGGTTTCTAAGCTTAGACCTAATAGATTAGTAACTAGAACCTTTCTAAGTAAGTTTTATATTATATTTAGGCTTATTATATATAGGATTAGCTATATATAGACTTTTAGCTAATTCTATTAATAATAAGTCTAAGTAATTAAGTAGTAATACTTATACCTTAAGGGTAGACTAAGAGCTTAATATATATAGTAGAAGTTTTAGGTATACTATAATAGGAGTACTACTTCTATATACTATAGGATAAGGGCTATTAAAGGAGCTATTTTATATAAGGATCGGACTATTACTTCTTTTTAATTAATTTTAAAGTAATTAAAAGCTTAGAAAATCTTAGGTTCTTTAATAAAGTCCTAAGTATAATATTAAATATAATAAAGTTAAGGCCTATATATAGTATATTATACCCGGGGATTCTAAATATAAGCTTTTTATTAAATTCGAATTAGTAATATCCTTTTAGTTAATTTTAATCTAAGAAAACTAAAGGAAATCTTAGGTTCTTTAATAGAATCTTAATTATAATATAGAATATAATAAGGTTAAGGCCTATATATAGTATATTATATATAAGGATTCTAAAAATAAACCTTTTATTAAATTCGAATTAGTAATATCTTTTTAGTTAATTTTAATTTAATTAAAGTAAAGGAAAATCTTAGATTCCTTAATAAAACCTTAACTATAATATTAAATATAATAAAGCTAAGACTTATATATAGTATATTATACCTAAGGATTCTAAAAATAAGCTTTTTATTAGAATTAAGTTAATAGAACTAAAAGTTATTAAGAGATTTACCTAAGACCTTAGGATAAGCTTAGCTAGTCTCACTTATAAGCGATACTTAAGGTATTAAATATAGAAGTTATAGTAAAGGATAATTCATTGAGTTCTATCTAAGAAACTAGCTAAGTAAGGTAATCTCGCTAAGGAGACCTCACTTATATATATATACTATTCTACTATATAATAATCCGCCCTATTATATTATTTATAATATCCTTATTATAATATTAATAAATCTAAAAGACTAAACATCTAAAAGAAAAGGCACACAACTAAGTACTAGTGTCCTAAAGCAAATAAAGCTATTAAATACACATTCCTATATTATCCCTATTCCTTCCTATATCCTATCTATATTTATTAACTCATCTATTACCTAGGTAATTAGGATCTTAATCTCTCTAGTTAAGATAATTAAGATTATAGCTAAGACTATAGCTAAGATTATAGTTAGGATTATAGTTATAGTTATAGTTAGGATTATATCTATAATTATATAGAAAACTAGGGAGCTTAATATAGCCTAGTAAACTAAACTACGAGTATTAGTATCTATACTAAAGAGTATAGAACTACTAATAGTATATCTATTAGGAAGGGAATTAATACTAGGGTACTAGAATAGTAAGCTAACTTCGAAGTAAGTTTAGTATAGTAACTATAGGAGTATATATAAGCGTAGGTATAGGAGTTTTAGTAACTAGAAGTTAAACTATAGGATAATTTTATATAATAGCTATAAGGGTTTCGGTCTCCTAAGTAACTAGAGGTATAAGAGCTTAGTTTAGGTTTTATATAATTATTATAGGAGTTTATATAAGTATAGTAGTCTTCTAATTTTATATAATAGCTATAAGGGTTTTGGTCTCCTAAGTAACTAGAGGTATAAGAGCTTAGTTTAGGTTTTATATAATTATTATAGGAGTTTATATAAGTATAGTAGTCTTCTAATTTTATATAGTAACTATAAGGGCTTCGGTCTCCTAATTAGCTTAGTTTAGTTTTAGGACATCCTATAATAGGAAGACTAGGGAGATCTCTCACTATAGGTATAGAAGCTCTAGTATTTTAGGAATATCCTTATTAGGTATAAAGTTAATATATAATATATTACCTATAGGAACTAGTTCACTACTATTAACTTTCTTAGTATAGCTATCTTTTATACTCTTAATTAGCTATTATTAGTCTTCCCAAATCTTATCCTTAATACTAGTCTATAGGTATAATAATAAGTATTAAATTTACAAGTAATACACTAAGTTATTATTTATCTCCTTTTCGGACTTTAGTAAGTTAATAGGCTAACTAGGGAGACCAAAAACTATATCTATCTTAGGATTAAGTTCCTTAAGTTACATTAAGGCCTCCTTTCCTTATACTATAACTAGGACCTAGTTACTATTTATATTTATATGGAATACTTATAAGCTAAGTATCTATATAGGAATCGATTAGTCTAAGGCCTTATCCCCTTAGTTAGGTAAGTTTTAAACATCGAGCTTCCCTTATAAATATAAGAGTATATATAGCTCCTCGTTATTAAGTACTATAATATATAAGTCTTCTTATTACTTAGGTAAATGTAAGTATTTACTAGAAGTAAGGCTTATTCTATAAGTATTAATAAACTCTATTAACTATATATCGAACTCTAATATATACTATTCTATTCGCGAAAAGTCTAATTCCGAGGTAAGAATAACGAAATAAGGTTAATTATTATATTTACTTCCTAGAAAGAGTAATTATAATTCTTATAAATCATTCTTATAGTCTTTCTTAGTAATGTCTTATATGAACTTATATCCTTAACAAGTAAAACTATTCGCTTTAGAGAGTATTATTATACTTTACTATAATTAGAAATATAAATTATTCACTAGGCTAACTAGTCTCTATATACTATAAAATAATCTAGTATCTATTTCTAATAGCTTTAATATATCCTATATTAGGTGTATTAATACTATTTATATATAAGAAAGTATAAGCTATAATTAGGGAGGTATAGCTTATATTAATTCCGTAACTATTTATTTTAATACTAATAAGGTTAACCTCTTATACTCTTTCTTCTTAATTAGGTAAAGGTAACTCTTCTTAATTTTCTTCTTAGCTATAAGACTTTTAATTATAGTATATAGTATAAGTACGAGGTAATTATTATCGTTTTCCTCAATATACTAGTTAATCTCTACCTATATTAGTAATACCTTCTTCTCTTTAACGAGCCTATAGACCTTATAATAATAAGGTTATTATAAAGCTAATAAGTCTTTCTTATTAGATTCTAATAAGGAAGGCGAGGTAACTAGAATATTATCCTTATAAAGGGTTATATTAGTATTATCTATAAATAGGTCCTTAATAGTTTTATATAGCTTCCGAACTAGGCTTCCCCCCGCTAACTAGAGAACTACCCTCTTATTAGGGAATAGAGTATATAAGGCACTATAGATAGAGCTAAAGGTATACTTAGTATTAAGAAATAGGTTATTTACTCGAAAGATAGAGCTAGGGGTATTCTTAGTACTAAGAAGTTAAGTATATATTTAGGAAAGAGTACTAAAGATAGAGCTAAAAGTTCTTAAGTATAGGAAGTTAATAGGAGGCTAACTCAGAAACATAGAATTTCGTTAGAATTATTATATATATTAAGGAGGAAGTTTAGAAGTATACTTAGATTATTATATATTTTAGGGAAGAAGTTCAGAAGTATACTTAGATTATTTAGGAGGTTAGGAATTAAGCTAAAGAGCTTTAGGAAACTTAAAGCCTTAGCTAGGAAACGTGCCCGATTTTTATATATCTTAGTTAAAATACTAGGAAATAGCTTAGAATTATTAACTAATCTTAAAGGGTTACTATATAGCTTTAGGAACTAGTTATAAAAACGGGTAAGAATATTAATATCCTTAATATTAAGCTTAATGTCTTATTATATTACCTTTAGGTAGACTATAACTATATTCTAAATACTTATAGACTCCTACTAAGGTTATATAAGAATATTCGAGCTCGGAATCATTATACCCAAAAGACTACTAAGGAGTATAATTATTATATAGCTAAAGTATATCTTAATTAGGCTTATTATTAAGGTTATCTATATTATAGTCTTAGTTGAACTCTTTCTTAATCTATATAAGTTTATCTCTTCTTACCTAAGTAAAGAATAGCGTATAATAATCTAATAACGAATAATATAAAGGTACTAGTAATAGTAATCTAGAAAAGATTACTAGTAATATTAGGAATATTAAGCGAAGGTTAAAGGTTAAAGCTTTTTGAAATACGAAAGACGTGAATATAAGTATAAGAATAAGCTATAAATAAGCTAAGTAAATATTAATTTTATAAATACTAAAGTAATACTAAAATTCTATAAAAGGTAAAGCTAGTATTTAGTCTTAGAAGACTAACCCTAATACTTTAGAGCTAGAAGAGCTAAGAGGGATTCCTTATACTTATTAACTAGCTCCTTTATATTTCCTAATAACTAGATTAGGAACTACTCGTTATATACTAATAAATAGCCTTTATATTATACGAGATACTTAACTAATAGTTTACTACTATATCTCACGATATACTTATTAATAATATACTCTAACTTATAAGACTTCTATTTATCGATATCTCTTTCGACTCCCTCGACTAGCTTCTAAATATTTAGTTTAGGTCTCTTAAATAGATCCTTCCTTTTAGGAGTAAGTTAGAGATATATTATAGAGATTATATAATAAACCTTCTAAGAAAGAAGAAGATCTAGTTTATATATAAGGCGACTAATCTTCTTTATAATCTTAAAGAGCCCTATATACTACTTAGAAAGCTTTATATTAGGCTTCCTAGGTAGATTATAGTCTTTATATAGCTTTAAGTACACTTCCTTATTAACTTTAAAAGAGATTAATTAGTACTTAGTATTATAGCTTTCCTTTATAGTATTAGTAGTAAAGTCGATTAATACTTAAGTATCTAAGTAATATAGCTTATAGATAATAAATAGTAGCTCTTTCTCTTATTCTAGTATAATAAGGCTTAATCCCATATTAGCCTTTATTCCTATAATAACCTTATTCGGGCTATAACTAATTAGTATACTAAATAAGTTATTAAATATATACTATAGAAATAGTATACTATTTAATTATAGAAGTCCTAGGTATTTATAGATATAGTACTAGAAAGCGATTTCCACGTATTAGTTTTTGATTTTAGACTACTTATTAGTCTATAGGTACTATATAGTTAAGTAAAGAAACTTAGTATTAAATAATATAAAGATCTTCTTCTAGACTTTTAATATAAACTTTAAGTTCTAGTTAGAAATAAACTCTTTTAGAATCCCCTAGGACACGAGTAATAGTATTCTAACTAGTATAGAGGCCTAATCCTCTATAGTATATATATCATATCCGGGAATGAGTAGGGACTTATAAGAGAACTTATAGGTATTTATTATTAGATAATTAAAGGTATTATAACCTTTAAAGGCCTAAGGCGTAACTACCTTAATCTCGGGAAGTACGAGGATAAAGTCTATTATAATTATATAGAATAGTTAGGGAACTATATAAATAAGCTAAAGCTCACTATTTAGCTTAATATAGAGGATAGAATTAATAAAATAACTCGGATAGTATCTAATAAAGTTCTTAATCTTTTTAGTTAGTCTAGGAATATAGAATAGTCTCAATTCCTAAACTATCTTTAGGATTCCGAAGTATTTCGGGCTATAAGCTTCCTCGAATATATCTTAGAGGACTATATTAGGAATATATAATCTATCTCTACCCTTAGTTATAGTATTATATAGTAGTCTATTTTCGATAAAAAATAGAATATTAGGCCAAGTATAGGAGTTAAGAAACTTATCTCTATATTTTAGGAGTTAGAGTATATATTAGAAGTATAGATCCTTTATATACCCGCTTATAAGATATTCCTTAAATTCCTTAGTTATATATACTTCTAATATTATATAGATATTATTAAAGGTATTATCCTATAATATATCCTTAAGCTTAAAGGTACTGAGCCTAGAAAGTATATTAGGAACAATATTCGTCTTCCCGGGAATATAGTAAATATCTAAGTTAAACTAGGACAAGTATTATAATATATGATATAAATATATATTTACTTAATTAGTATCTAAGGTTATAAGTATAACTTAGCTATATACTCTATATATAGTAAAGTAATCCGTAAGGATAATAGTTAGGTATTTTAAGGAGTAAAATATAATATAAAAGTAATAGTAAATATATATAAGACAAGTAACTTTAAGCTCTATTAGGTAATAATTCTTTTCTATAGGGCTAAGGAGCTTACTAAGGAAAAGAATAAGCTAAACTACTATAGTAGAGATCTTTAATAAGTCTTTAGGTACCTTATAATCTTCTTTAAGGTAGAAAAGCATAATACCGAAACCGCATATATTTAATATATTAATCTTTATATATATTACTTTCTTAGGATTATAATATATTAGGAATCGAGGATCTAAAAGGTAACTCTTTACTAACTCAAATAAAGCTTTCTCTAAGTCTATTAGGTCCTAGGTAATATAGGTATAGAATTTCTTTCTCTTAGGTCTTACTTAACCTTACTTATATCCTTTAGTAAGTATCTCTATCTTATATAGCTATAAAGGTTTAATTACCTTAGTATAGAAAGGGATATATTATCTAAGATAGCTTATTATACTAATAAAGGTCTCGAGTTCCTTAAGTAAGGATAAGAATACTAGGTTCTTAATTACTAACACGTATTCCTTAGTTATAAATATTCCGAGTCTATCTACTTAGTATCTAAGTAACTAGATAAAAGAGTAAGCTAGAAATAACTTTATTAGGGAAAGGGAAAGGCTTATCTTAGCGAATAAGGAGAAGACTTATCTAGGTAATAAATATATTTATTAGTTATCTTAGAAAAGATAACTATATTATTAATAAAGGCGCGGGCGAAGTCTTTATATAAGTATAACTTCTTATTTATAAATCGCTAAATATATATTAGGGAGTTCTTAAATCTTATTAATATAACCTTAGATTATTCCTAGCTATAATAACTAATAATTATAAAGTATTCCTTATATTCTAGCTTAACTAAGAATTAGTAGAAGAAAGCGGAACTATTAATATACGAGATATATTAGGCGCTATATAGAGCCTTAATAACTTCTAATTAAAGTAGTATTAGGTAAGTATTAGGAATTACTCACTTATTTAGTAGTCTAAGATTAATTACTAGACGAGCTTTATACTTTCCTTTTATAACCTTCTAGACTATAAAGACTATATAACTAAATAGTATAGGGAACTTAGGCCTAGTCTATTAGGTCTTTTATATATAGACTATTAAAGATACTATTAATTACTTCCCGGTCCTTAAACCTAATAGGGGTATACTTTCACAGAAATCTTCTTATTCTATTAGCTATTTACTAATAGAATAGATATTATCTCTTCCTTAGGTATATTAATTAGGCCTTTTTCTTCCTAATATACTATGAATTTAGTAACTAGTACTTAGATCTACTTAGTAAGCTCTAGCTTAAGGTTATAAATATAGATACTATTATCTACTATAATCTCGGGACATTTAATAGCTTTAAGATACTAATAGTAGGACTATTATTAGGGAAGTCTAGGGATTAAAAGCTTCCCTATATTAGTTATCCTCTATTACCTCTACTAATTTCAGGCTCTATATAAGGTAATAGCTTTTCCTTAAACTCTATTACTATTCCGAGCCTAGTCTTAGTAGGAACCTTCTTCGCCTTATTAGAAGAGTTTATAACTACGATAAAGTTTATATATTCTATAATAATATTACGAGTACTATTATATAAGGCTTTAAATATATAGCTATATCCCTTTAGTAATAATACATATATTAAGGGAATAGTAATTATAGATTAGGGGAATAGTAAACTTAGTAGCTAAAACCTTATATAGGATATATCTACCCTTATAATAGATAATAATTAGGGCTATTAAATCCTTATATACTCTAATATAATCTCGTTTTCTTTAAATTAATAATAGTACTATAAGGATATAAGAATTCATTACCTAGAAGTAAGTAAGGCTTAAGATTCTCATATTAAA